>CAODLS011850876.1:0-20318 GCA_948243855.1 Flueggea neowawraea | reverse complement strand
CTGGAATGGTCACATTGGGGATGGAAGTATTGTTGGTTACTGGAACAAGAGCTTGAATGTTGTCGGCCATGGTGAAGCAGCAAGAAAGGAAAAGAACAAATGATTTATGAGTCTCGGTTAAGAGCTTTACGGCTCTGATACATAAAGAGGTTAAGTTCTCCAGTGAGTGTTTCATTATTGTTTAGCAATATATATACACTTAGAGAGATTTACACGTGGTTGTTACAATAGAATAGGATGAGTCCTAGTCCAAGTATGTCACGTAACAGGTGTTTCCAAACGTTTGTTGGTATTAACCAAATTTATCAAGCTACTCTAACTTGTCTGATGTGTCGAGGTAATAGATAATATAAAATCAAATTTTAATGTTAATCCATATAAAAGAGAAGGAAGCTGATATTCAAATTCTCAATAATTGATGCATAATTGCTAGTTTATTACCATTAGTAATTCTATGATCATATAGGATGAGATTATATGTATGCAAGATAAGGAAGCTAGAATAGAAGGCATAATGATGGCATTACGGACCACAAAATCGTATTAATAAGTACCATTAAGCTTTTGATGAACCCTTAATCCAAAGAATGCAAAGAATTAATGATTTTGTTAGTGGAGGATGAAGAGAGGCCCAAGTTCCGAAAGAGATTGATATTTGATTAGATGGGTGGGGCTTAGTACACCATCATTCATGCCTAGTAGAGCGTCCAGGTGACTAATTACACCGTCGCAAGTGTCTCCGCTCCTCTACCTTTTCTCTTTACTATTTTGTTTTCGATCTTTATGGAGAAAATTACAAGAATTAAAATTTAACACGTGGGCCGTTTTTTTTTGCTCCGTTCTTTACAAAAAAAAAGTGAACTTGGAATGATTAGGTACTAAATATTCAATGACCTTACCATAGCAAGTGCGTTAACTTTGGACTCCATAAACGGGGCTTTAGGCCACACACACTTAATTCCCTTGTCAAGCTTAATTACTCCATTTTTTACCCGTATTTTGGCTCCATTTGGTTGAAATCTTAGAATGTGTACTCTTTTGTTCTTCTCAAATCATCCTTAAATAATCATGTTTTCTAATCACTTGACCAAAGATCACCGTCATATTGCTGTGGCTATTATGAATCTCACTTTAATGGCGCAGAGGGCATTCAAACCGAGATGATCATGGCTAATTTAATTAAAATACGTCTCTTAATTCTTCTTTGTTGATCCTTTATGAGTGGAAAAGTTTTTTCATTTTTTTGATAGCTATTTCTTTCCTTAGTTCCATTAAAGGGCCCATGATCAATGCCTTTAATCTCTAACTTTCAAGGAACAATCAACACAAAGAAAAGCAAAAGGAAAAGGAGAATAAACAACAAAGATTTTTTTTTCAAAAAAAAAGTAAACCTGAAAATATTTTCATGGAGAAGAATAATAGAAAAGATTGTCCAAAGAATATAAAAATGAATTAATAAAAATATAGATGTGAAAATCTATATATTAATATAAAGGAGAATACATTCATGATATAGTGACATTTATTAATTTAATTAAGTAATATTTGACAAGACATTAACGTGCCACATATCACAATCAATACATCTATATTAATATAAAATGAAATACATAGGTTAAAAAATTGACACGTTATATATACATTAGCTAAAAGTTTGATATGTGACACTTCATTACTTAAAATATTATCATTATTATTTCAATTATTACCATATAAATTGATTAAATGCTATAAATTTTTAATATGAACACATTTATTATATTTATAAAAATTAGAATTCATAAATAAACTATTTGTTAAAAAATTATAAATCAAATTTTATAATTTTATATTTTAATGAAAAAAAATTCTCAATTCAAATAATTTATATAATCAAAAAAGGAGAAATAATATTTGTATATTTTTAACCATTATATAATTTCAAAATAAAAAAAAAAACTACAGAAACTTATTAGTTTTATAACAAAACATTGAAATGGCCCATACAATATCCATAAAATCGTTTGATCCATTAAAAAAATTCACAAAAATAAATGAAGAAAACAACAATAAAGAGAACAAAAACAATTTATGAATTTAATCTAAAAATTCTATAAGCACATGACATTATTTCAGAGCCTCTCAAGAAGTTAAATGTCAATTACAATAAAACACATATTTTAAATTATAATTTATATAAATAAAACTAAAAAAATGTGTTCATATTAAAGATTTGCAACAATTAATCGGCCTATAAGATAATAAATAAAATAACAATAATAAAAATTTTAGCTATAAAAATAATTCAGCTTTTTTAGAACAAAATTCCATTGCAATCACATATTTAGGCCACAAAGATTGACTAAGTAAACTAAATTATTAATAAATAAATAAAAACTCTTATTATAAACCTTGATGTGTAATATAGCTTTAATCAAATAGGTAAAAATGTGCAAAACGTTCAAGTTAGATGATTTTATTTTATAAAATTGACAAATTGTTATATTCTTATAATTATGAAGATTAATTGACACAAATAAATGCATTTTCCAAAATGAGTATTATGAAATAATAAATTCACAATCAAATTGATCATCTCAGTGTGTTTTGATTTCTAAAATTGTTAAAAATTTGACTAGAAATGAATGTATTGTTTTAATTTGTAGAATATTTTTAAATAATTACTTTTTTTCACAATCTGAAATTTTATTGATTATGTAATAAATAATTAATTTATTTAATAAACCTTTAGACCATTTTTCTTGACATGTTTTAAGTTTTTGAGCATATTGTAACACCCCAATCTCTAAAAGAATTATTGTTAAAAAACCAAAAAATAAATAAAAGATCAAAATGACAAATTTTAATGGAAAGAATACATTAAACTATTTTTTGTCATATCAGTCTTTATCTCCCCTAACTTGTTTTCTATCATGGTCAAATGCATGTGGCGATGTTGAGGTCAAAACAGCTGGGTGAAAGACTGTCATTTGTGATAAGGAAGATATAAAAATGTTGTAAACTACAAATATTGAGGTCATGCAATTCTATAAATAATGTTATATATAAAAATGGTTTCCAAAACATATAGTCGCAATATGAAAAATGCACTAAAATATCAAAAATATTTTTATTAATAAAATAATTTAGTTGTTTAAAAATTTTTGCTGCATCGCATGAGAGTTGTGCCAGTGTTAGTCCTAATTAAGTATTCACACGTTTAATATGGTGTTACATATTATCATCTAGAGATATAGCGAAGAGGATTCAAGTTTCCTTAACTTTAATTAAAGTTATTATTTTTTAAAATCCACAATTTTTGCAAAGTTGAGCGTATATTCAAACCCAATATTACTTGGTCTTAATATTTTTTCGGAAAGAAAAGCAATTTGTCCGGGACAAACTTTATCTGGTGAACTGGCTTTTCAATAGAATACAATGCATATCTCTGTTTAGGTTTTGGTTTAAGTCCACATTAATGGGACATTTGTCTTGTTGTTAGTGTTCGATTTTCTTCATAAGGGCCCCAGTTTTTTTAGGATTTGTTTAGGCTCTACCTAATTATTTCCTTTTTTACTAAATCAAAAATAAATACGACTTATGAAAAAAGAGGACCGAGAGAGTCGAAAAAGAAGGCAGAAAAAAAGAAAAGATGGAGCGTTTTTACCCTACAAATAAAGCTTGATGCTTATCAAAAATTGAACATAACCTAAAGTCAAAGTACATATAAACGGTTTTAAAACATTACATACATTAGTAATCTTCTTCTTTCTCATGTTTAACGATGGAAGTGCTATTTAATAATTATAATTGGAGAAGAATATGTATTATATATATTTTTGTTGGCAAAAGTACTTCCCTCATAACGGGTTGAATCAAACCCTGTTCGGTCAATATGCAAACCATGACTGTGGATTGATTCAATTTGCAAGTTGAATTGAGTTAGTTTGGAAGAATGTGTTTCATATTGTGTAAGAAGCCATGTGACTCAATTATATAAAGAGCTACCTAAACCCTAATTAGTGTTAGCCATTTACCAATATTAACCGTATGCATACATCATCTCTACTAAGAGAGAGGAGGTCGACAACTTCTACACAAAAGAAGAGGAGTTTGTTCCTCTTCTCCCCACCAAGCTAGAATTTTTGCATCAATCTATGTGTGACATTTAGACTGCGTACGAGTCGAGCACTTCCGTCTCAACACAACCGTAGTTTTCTTGTGAGATCGGCACATGAACTCGATTTATGTTTCCGTTGATGTTCTTTGCACATCAAAGTCAGTAATTCAAACCTTTTTTATACTGTTAGTTAGATAGACCGATAGATACCTTCAATTTTTATGATTTCTTTTATATTGGTAGATTTTCTTACGGTCAATCAAATTACGATTTTCTTAATCGATTAAATAAATTATTTAGAACTAATTAATTAGGAGTGTGATTTCAAAACATAATTAAACACATTATTATGAGGAAGATATTGAATCCCTAATCGATATGAAATTACCAAAATACTCTTGAGTACGGTGTGAGACTGAGACTGTTACATTTTTCTTCTTTTAGGGTTTGAAACAAAAATTTTCGTAAGAAACAAAATGTGCCTTGATCCCATGCAAGTAAAAGAAAGAAATATAGAGGAAAAAAGGCCCCACGTGTGGAACAAAAAATTTATAGGAAAATACATAAAAACTTATAAGCTCTCTTTTATGCAAGTTTATAGCTTTACGTGAATGTAGGGTTGGGCTGCTTGGGATTCTTATACATCTGTGTGGGCACCCTCTTTAGATATTAGAGCCAACCTTTTCAATTCATCTTCACTTCACTTCCCTTTCTTCCCTATCTTTTCTACAAAGCACGTTCTTGTTAAAGAGAAAGGTTTTGGGAATCCTATGCCCCCCTTCACACTCATTCTCACATATCACTTGTTGCTTATATATTACTTATGTATGTATTTTATGATATAACCTTGTAGTTCTCCATGTTATCATCATTAATTTTTTTTATTATTAGAGTATTTGATTTATAATTTTTTAATGATTACACTTAACTGTCTTCGTTTTGAAATACAAAAAAGCTAGTTGAAAGAGTTTTGCGTTAATAACGTAGGTTCTAAATCTTCAAAAATGTTTATTGCCATTTGTTTTTTCGTATATATGCATGTACTTTTAAAAATGTTTCTGTGATGAGGTGAATGCATTATTATTTAAATGTATGTCACTAATGGAAGTGACTTCATGTATTATATGTGTCCTATAATGCAATTTAAACTTAATTATAGCTAGGTTTAGCCCTGGAAATTAATTAATTAGTCACTTTAATTTTAAATTGTTTGATACTGAAATGTTCAACTAACTCGATATTTTCTGTCTTCATTGCATGAGGTAGCACCCACTACTTATAAGGACTGGTTTTATTTTACATTGAAAAGGTCCCATATAGAGATATTGTCATTAAGGAGGAGATCCCATTTAGATGTCGTGAAAGAATGATCCAATTTGTGTCCACTTCGACCTTTTGCTTTTCCCGCCATTACAAACAGTTCTGTAATAGGTTCTAGAGTGCAATACAAGCCTACCGGATTGTTATTAATCATGAATTGATATTTAATTTGATCATTTGGAGAAGACATTTCTGGTCCTTCTAGCATAGTTAATGAGGTGACGTCCTCTTTTTGAATTTTTAATTTTCTTCGTGTTAATTTAAATGTTTTCAACAATATATGTGACTTTCCACTTAAAAATATGAAATATAAACAAGGGTTAAAAGTCTCAATCTCAAATCTGAGGAACAGCTCTAATATTATTAAACCTCATAATGTAGTTGATATTTGTCCAAAAATTATATCATGAACATTTTGGAGATGAAATTCCAAAATCCACTATAACATCAATTACAACTGGTGACTATTATCGATAAATTTGTACGCAGTGTACTGGAGTAAGAGTCGACTTTAGCGCAAAGAGTTAATGTTCGGTTATCAGTAGGAATCAATCTGAAAAAATTGGTCACCTGTTACATATGTGTATATATTAATTGAAGAGGGAGTACGTATAATAAAAAACGAATCTTTACAGCAAAACCTGCAGCAAAGTAGTCCAAGCAACTGGCAAAGGAAGGTATTGAGGATGAATTTACATTCTGTCATTCAAAAGAAATGGGTCTCATCTCATCTCATCTCATCTCATCTCTTTACCATCTTTATTCAATAAAGATGAGTTCATAGAAGAGCTCACTCACTCAGCAGAGACCCCCCTGCTCTCTGCCAATATACTGACTTGACACCACCCTTCTATATCTTCTGAGTCCTCTCTAAAGCCAAATTTCTGATTCTTGCTATGCTTTTCATCTGAAGCAGGGAATGATATTAACTAGTAACAGAAAAAGAAGTGAACTAATCGGTGTGCATGGTCAAAAAAGTCTTAGTGAATTGGTAACCCCAGTTTCAGTATCTTTCTCTTTTCTTTTTTTTTTCAGTGACTTGAATGGGTTGTTCCATATAATTTCGATTCCTCCTTTAATTTCTTTTTCTCTCTGCCCAAAGTACGTCGGTATATATAATGGGACATTTAGAATGTGCCAGTATTCGTATCTATCACACATTAATGCCACAAATACGAACAATTCAATGTACGATCTATCACAATCCTTTCATTATAGTCCAAGGATAATGGCAATGTTTAATATTGGTAAAGGTTAACGACTTGAAAATTGAAATTATATATACGTCACTTCAATGAATAGTATGCTGGTTTTGAATAGATTTTATATATCGATCAATTAGGACGAGAATTTTAAATTTTAGAATTCAAAATCCATCAAGATGCATTTTCTTGAAAATCCACCGAGAAAGTTCAGAAACTTCTACGAAGGTCTCTGCTTGTAACATAGATGATCAAAGATTCTGTACTCGTCAACCTCTTGTTAAATAAGGTCTCACTGAAATGAGCAAAAATTAGCTGTTTTTACATTATGATTACTTACTTTTACAGTCCAAACTTTTTCGCATTTTTTGTCAGATTCGATCAAGTAAAAATCCATTAATAAGTTCCATACATTTGCATATCATTGAAGGAGCTTGGTGGATTTGATTGGTCTTTTCAGATTTTGTTTTTCTTCTTTTAACTGAAGTTCATCTGTCAAATAAATGATTCCCAATCCAAAGCCCTCATGGGTCCCTGTGTTGCAATAAGTGACAGATTGGCAACCTGGGAGCTCATGTTTATGCACTTTTTTGGTACTGTTGATACAAAAATAAATTTGGATTCATTTTATATATATTTTTCAAAAACTTTTGAAGGCCAAAACCTCTTCTGAATAAAATTAAAATTATCTTATTCTTCTAAAAATTATCATCATATAAGCCCATTCCTGGGCAGTGTTTACCTCATGTCCAGTCCTTGTTTGCATGCTAATATGATTGCCCTGTATGTGCAACCGACTTAAACTGATAACTGAGAGATCAATGATTTTGGTTCTGACACAATTTCTTGTAGAAAAAAGAAAAAAAAAAAGGACCTTCATTTCAACATTACATTTAGATCAGCATTTTTTTTTGAACCGGACTAAAACATTATATTAAAACTCAAATAGTTACACAATGAGCCAAGGTTAAGGAGATACAATAGTCAAAGGGTCCTCCCCAAATCTTGTAGTCGGGCATGGAAACAGCTTCGCGAGCCAAATGGTGCGCGAGTTGATTCGCCGACCTGGGTACATAGCATACATGAGCATCACCAACTTCCTTTAGAAGTTCAACACAATCGGCGGCAAGCATATGAAAATGAGAGTTCCCTTCTTCTCCTGACTTAATGGAATTTGCAGCAATTAAACAATCTGTTTCCAGCACAAAGCTACCAACCTGTAACTCTTTTAGCCAATTTAATAACTCTCTAATACAGCAAACCTCAGCCAATTTTGGATTAATGTAGCAACTGAGTTTTTTTGTAAAAATGGCAACCACATCACCCTCCCCATGCCGAATAACTCCCCCAAAACCAGTACAACCTGCCGATGCAAAACAAGCAACATCTGAATTGATTATCAAAGCACCCACTGGCCTGCTACACTCCAACACACCTCCAAAACCCTCTCTCTCTGGGCCAACTGAATCTCCAGAATGCAGCAGCCTATTATTAGCATCAAACCACTCCTGCAAATAAGACCTGGCACATTTTACCACCTCCTCCGGGCGTTTGAACCTCCCTTCCCAAACCACACAGTTTCGGTTCCTCCAAATAAACCAGCAAATCGTACACAGTAGAGTTAGCTGATTATTTGACAATATATTCATCATCTAAGAGAACCAGTGAAAAAAAAAAGAATCCCCTCCAGAATTAAAACCTTGAAACCCCACCAATCTCCAGATTTCGGCAGCAAAGCTACACAACACCAAGCAATGAAATGTAGATTCAGAGCCAATCCCGCAAATGTTACACACCAAATGAGTTGTTGCATCTTTATCCCTAAGTCTCATTTTCGATGGTAGAACATTCTTGGTTGCTCGCCACTTAAGATTTTTCACCTTGGCTGGTACATTAAGCGTCCAGATCTTGCGCCAGACACTACCGTTGTCATTCTCCTCCTCATTTCGCATTCTCAATCCGAGTTTATACGCCGACCTCACAGAATATACCCCATTGTCCTCAAACAACCAATATATTTTGTCTGCTCCTTACCTGTTCCTCAAGGGAATATTTAAGATAAGATCAGAACCATTTTGATTAAAAAATTCACGCACAACATCCCCCTTCTAGCAAGCATGTTCATGATCAATCAGGTCAGCAACCATTAAATTGTTTGGGACATTTTTGAGATTTGAAGAGATAGGAGCATCCGGCTGACAGAGAATCCAATCATCCCGTTTGACAGAGATTGAATTTCCATCTCCCACCCTCTACTTGCAACCTTTCCTAATAAGCTCTCGCATCTCCCAAATACTGCGCCAAGTGAAACTCAGGTTACTGCCAAGTTTTGAATCAAGAAAGCTCTCATTAGGAAAATACTTCGCCTTCATAATCTTGGACATCAAAACATCAGGACTAGTAATTAATCTCCACCCCTGCTTTCCCAACATGGCTAAATTAAAATCTCTGAAATCCCGAAAACCTAACCCCCCCTCTACCTTCGGTTCACATAGTCTCTGCCAACTAAGCCATTTAATCCCCTTACCACTCGAAGAACTCCACTAGAATCCATTCAAAATTCGCTCAACTTCCTGACACAAACCCTTAGGTAATCTAAAAGTACCAATGACGAAATGGGTATGGCCATCCCCACAGAGCGAATAAGGACATCTTTCCCTGCTCTAAATAGGAGACTCCAATTCTAGCCCTGAACCTTCCTCCAAACTCTGTCCTTAACAAAACCAAAGACTTCTTTTTTACTTTTCCCCACCTCTGTCGTCATACCTAAATATTTTTCAAATTTGTGGACCGTTGTAACACCCAAGCAAGAAGCTACATCATCTCTGTTGTTCGTTGAATTGTTTGGACTGAACTTAATGGCTGACATATTGAAATTGACAATCTGGCCCGATGCTCACTCATACTCCAACAACACCTCCTTTACCACTGTCGCCTCCTCTCCGCAAGCCCTGAAGAAGACTACACTATCATCAGCAAAAAATAAGTGCGAGACCACTGAGGCATTTTTTTCCACCCTACATCCATGGAGCAAACCCAGCCTCTCCTTCTCTTGAATTAGTGCTGATAACCCTTCCGCACATAAGATGAATAAGTAAGAGGACAAAGGGTCACCCTGTCGTAGTCCTCTCCTAGGAGCAATAGGTCCCAGTAAACCAGTTTCAGAGCAAACCCAAAATTTGACGATGGAAATACAGCTCCAGATGATCTGACGCCACTTATCACTGAAACCCATAACCTCTAACATTCTCATCACAAAATTCCATTCAACTCTATCGCACACCTTGCTCATGTCGATCTTCAGAGCCGCCATCCCATCCTTACCTCTAGTTTTTCGTTTGATGTAGTGCTAGATTTCAAACGCGATCAAAATGTTATCAGTAATATACTGCCCAGGAACAAAAGCAATTTGAGCCTCTGACACCAACGAGCCCATAACACACTTCAATCTATTAACAAGCATCTTTGAGATAATTTTATAGAGTACTTGGCAAAGCGAAATGGGTCGCAAATCCCCAACCCGTTCCACCTTGCTTACTTTGGGAATGAGTACAATCAGAGTTTCATTTAGATCTGCCGGAACGCAACCCTCCTCAATCGCTTTCAAACAAAAAGTCACAACATCCTCGCCTATAATGTGCCAAAAACATTGGTAGAAGCACAAATTAAAACCATCTTTGCTAGGCGCTTTATCAGGTTGCATATTGAAAACAAAATCCTTAACATCCTCTTTATTGATAGGAGCGTACAACATTGCTCTGCTATTAGTTTCTTGTTGACATTATGCACTACCTTGTAGGCATAACACCCTGTAGAAGAGAATAAGTTAGTAAAATAATTTATAATATGGTCCTCAAGGCCCCTTCTTCACTCTTTATGTACATCATTCTCATCCACAAGAGAATTAAAATTGTTTTTCTTCTTCCTTGTAGTAGCAAATGTATGGAAATACTTGGAGTTCTTATCTCCCTCTTTCAGCCACCTGATCTTAGCTCTTTGTTTCCAATAAATTTCCCTTTGATTAAGTGTACAGAAGTATTCTCTTTGAGCTTGCTTGAAATCATCAGCTCCAGTCCCATCTCTTCTGCCCCTCGCCCCTCTCATCCTTCCCTTCCAAAAATTAATCCTAGTGTGAAATTCACCTGTTATCTTATGACCCCATCTCCTTAACTCAACCGCACAACTATCCAGCTTGCAATTTAACAAACCTCTACTGTCATTTTCCCAAGCCTCTTTGATTACCTTCTTGCAATCCCTCTCCTTAACCTAAGCGTTTTCAAACCTGAACCTCCTTTCCCTACTAATAGTTTCAGTTGGAATTGTTTCCAAAATAAGAGGGGCATGATCTGAACTAGAGAAATCAATATTCAGAACCCTAGCTCGGCCAAATAAATTTCTCTACCTAAGGCTCGACAGAACACTATCAAGTCTCTCCTCAATCCATTCCGATGCTCCACGACCCCTTTCCCAGGTAAATACATGACCGATACAACCCAACTCCTCCAAATGACAGTCAATGATCACATCTTGAAAATCTTGAATCAGAGGATTTGGATAGGGAACACCACCAATCTTCTCATCATTACTCAAAATACTATTAAAATCACTGGCACCGAGGCCAATCTTCTAAGTAGGTTCCAAGACTCATATCGTCTACTACGATCGACAATGCCATAAAATCCTGTCAGACGCCAACGCTTCTCTCCTTCCTTATTAATCTCGACATCAATATGCTGTTGAGAAAATCTCTCCAGCTTAACCTCAATCTTGTGGCTCCACAAAAAGGCCAAACCACTACTCCTTCCCCTAGGCTCGACCCAAATAGAACCCTCAAAACCCAGTTTCATTCTAACCCATTCAACTCTTGAACCTAAACAAATAGTCTCAGAAAGAAAGATCCCATCGGGCTTGTAAGAGTGGACTAAGTCCACTAACACTTGAACTGAACGTGGGTTGCCCAGCCCACGACAGTTCCAGAATAAATAACTCATTGCGATCAATCGGCCTGGCCTACTCCACCAGCACCTGCCTTGGGCCCTTTTTTGTCACGACCCGCTCTGACATTTCTTCAGCTGCATTGTCATAAGCTTCCACCACTAAATTGGAAATACCCTCTAAGCCGAAATTGTGGCCCAATTCCAAGCCATCAAGTCTTCTATTTTTAATCTCACTAAATGATTCCTTCTGCAACCACTTTTTCACCTTTCGCCAAACAGCTGACATCCAAATCCATATGTGACCCTTCTCCTCCCCTATCATTCTTGGGACAAGAAACTTCATTAAATGTGGTTGTCCTTCCCGCCTCCGAACTGTCCCCTCATAAGTCGTGTTTCTCCAGAAAATCCTCCCCATCACTCGTCTTCTTTCCCTCCTCCTCTACCACCTTACGCCGACCACCATGCTCATCTTTGCAAGAAAGGACTTCAACCTTCTCATTCCACAGCCAAGTATTAGTCTGGACGCCATAATTAGGCTAGAAGAAGCTCTCATCCACGGTCCATAACGTTGACACAATGCCGCTTGAGGATCTTCATAAGGGACCTTGCAGAATTGTTCCCCATTAATGAGAGCTGAAACAAAAAAATTAAAAAGAAAAAGAAGCAGTGTGAAATTGATTAAAACCCCATGAAAGGAAATGGGCACAGAAGGGGTAAAGGACCCTACAAGGCCTTTGTCACCCACAATGAAACAGGATGGGTTAGACTTAAGAGGACCACCCAGCCCAGGTCGCTTCAGAAACTGTCTAAATTGCAATCGAGAGTAGGAAAAAGAGACATATCATATTTTTTAAAACAGATAAAGGGGAGTCGAGTGCGACCAGTAATAACATATTTCTGTTGGGCGTTATTATGCAGGTATTACCTATCCGCTATGGAATGTTTCCAATAGTCATAACTGACACTGACAGAGTACTTTGGCCGGTGCACGGTAAGGTCACCGTAGAACTTCATTGAAACAAACAGTCTTGGACCTGATCACCTAACACATATATGAACCACCAGAGCCTAAACGATGTGATCTGCAATTGAGCGACGTCAACTTCTTGGGACGACAATTCTGTTACCACCAAAAATTGCCAACTTTTATGTGACAATATGGTCTCTGAATCAACCAATTCAAAGCCTTGGATGCTTTCCGTGTTGTCCATACCAATTGACATGCCACTGAGGAGGTGTTTAATAATTCAATTAAGCACTTAATTTTAAAAAATTAAGTACTTAATCATTTTTAAGTGTGTTTGATAACTAATAAAAGTAACCACTTAATTGAATCAATTAAGTCAAAAATGCACTTAATCCATTAAGTCAAACTTTTTAACTTAAAAATTTAAGTAACTCACCTACATTACTTTTTTTCCCATCAAAGTAGAAAACTTGTGTTACCAATCCTACAGGCATTAAACCTCTTAAGCATTGTGATTTTTTTAACCATACTTTTTTTACTTTGATTTTTCCAAATATTATCTTTGAACGTATTCGTTTCTCTCACTTATGATTTTCTCCAAATATTTAATAATTTATACACATTGTTATTGTTGAGAATTAGTCGAGGCATACAGATTTATTATACCATTAAAACAACATTTTTATTTTTTTGTTTTATTTTTCATAAGTTTTATTATAAATTCATGTTTTATTATATTTTTATATATATATATTTTTTTAAAAATGTATGCACAATTACAATAATTTATATCAACATTTAATTTTCAGTCAACACCAAATAGTTTTTTAAAATAAATTCATCAGTTTCAGTACTTAATTTTCCATCTTATCAAACAGCCCCCGAGTTCTTTTGAGTTATGGGACATTGCATTTCCATTTCTAATTCAATGTTATAATAGCTATATGAGGGTCCAATGCCTCTTAATTTCAAATGGATTGCGGATGTAACTCTAGATTGTTCAACTCAATAGACCTATTGAAGTCGCTGGGGAATGCCTGTCGGGCTCAGTTATGGTGCGGATCATAGAGTGTAAGTAGTGCAATCGATTACTGAAATTCAAGTTTCAAAAATTTCAGATTACCTGGAGCATCCATGTCAATTAATTAAATGACTTAACTCAGCTCAAATTACGTGAATGGTACAGATTAGTTGGAACTTTTACAATTAAATTTGGGTCGCTGACTGTGACAATTGCACCTTAAAATCCCGTACCATAACCGCTGTCAACTTATTGTACAATATTAACGATTGATTTTCTATAAGAACGACTTGTCGGATAAAAGCAAGCAAACCATCGTCTAGTGTCATGGGCTGTCGCCTGGTGCCATGCATACCATGGTAAAAGTATCCAAATTATCCATGACCACTGGGGATGGAAACGACCAGTCGCGCAAAGATTTTTGGAAAGAATAGAATAGAATACAACATACAGAGTAGAGATGGATGAGTTAACCAAATGGAATCACATTTTTGCAGTTGCATTGTTGTTTTTCCTTTTGCGATTTTTCGATTAAATTATCCAATATCTAAATGGTATACTCTTGTCTTTTTTTTTTTCATGTTTTGCTGAGTCTAATGCGTTTTGCCGCTTCCTTTCCATTTGTTTCCCAAGTATCACCACAACGAAGAAAAAGGCTTTAAATCCTTTGCGTCCTTGAGGTTTGGTCCAATTTTTTATTTGGCCCCTGTTTTTCCAAAAGACTCTTATGCGATTTCTGAGCTTTCCCACCATAATTCCGACGAGGCGGAATCCGTTAGTTTACTGATGTGTCATGTATTTCAGTTAAAAATATTTTTTAAAGACAAAAAATACCCCCAGTTTTCAGTTATTAGTGTCTAATGTGCATATCTCTTTGTCGTCTCGTCTCTTCTTTTAATTTCTTTCATCTAAATTCAAGAAGAAAAAAACTCATTAGATTAAACGAAAAAAAGAAAATTAAGAATTACTAGATACAAATTAAATTAAATTGCTGATTTTTTCAACTCTCTTCCAAGTGAGAAGAAAATGAAACAAAGCCAGATCCAATTTCAGCAAACAAAACAAAACGTCCCATCACAAAACTCAATCAAACGCATAAAGAAATTGCAGAGCTATTTGACAGAAAATTTGAATTTAAACAGCATTCAACTATACAGAAGGAATTTGAAGAACCAAAAATTAAAAAGTTGAGCTTTTTAAATCCCTATGCAAAACGTAGAGCTTTAACTGGAATCCATTTGACAGCCACCACCATTTACTGAAACCAACAACCAAGCCACCACCATCAACTCCTCCATCAACAAAAAGCCCAAACCCAGTTTACGAAAAATAATATCATGAAGAATTGAAAGATGTAGGAGTGAGAGATGACGTTGGACCCATCTGCAACACCGACGCGACGCTGAAGTCTACACCCAGAATGTACCGGCGCCAACGCTGAGGAACAAATCATACCTAGCACCACTGACGAAATAAATCACAGAATGAACCGACGCCAACACGGCAACACCACTGAAGCTGAGAGCCGCAAACCGACGCCATTCACCACTTCTTACAGAGAAGAGAGGGTACTGAGAGAGAGAGAGAGAAATGAGATGAGAGAGATGCAGAGTAGAGAAAGTAAGGTTAAGGAAGAAGAGAAAGAGTGAGGGATTGAGGTTTTTTAATCGATGGGTTTATAGAGAGGGTTGTATTTGCATCTTTATGGGTTAAAAATCATCTTGATATTAGAAGAGAGATAATAAGATGGATTGAAGAAGGAGATAATGAGAGAGTTTGAGACTGGGTTTTGTTGCTTCTCTGAGTTAATTTGTAGGTTTTTTTTTTAATAGTTTTTGGTTTTGTTTTTCTGGGTTGTGTAGATGTTTTCGATCCAAAATGTGAGAGTATTCGTGAGGTTGAGTGTTTTTGTGGAGAAGGGAGAGACTTTTGTTAAATTAAAGACATGGGTAAAACAGACATTTTATTATTTCTGTTATATTTAACTGTTAGGGACTAACAGAGGGAAACCTCAGGGATTGCATAGGAGCCTTTTAGAAAACAGGGACCGGATAAAAGATTCGACAAAATCTCACGGATGAAACGGTTTAGCCCGAAGAAAAATAAGAAAACCGAATTCATAGTCTAGTCTGTTCATGTTCGAAACAAGTCATCGTATTAAAAGATGAACATGGGCTGGGCTAATTTTGGAGGCTCAACCATCCACTCGTTGCTTTTGCAGCAAATCCAACATCCGGAAAGCTGCTAAGAGCAGTTCCCCGCAGCACCTAAATCAGAGTGTCGCAAACTAGAAACTACTGCGATTAGAGGAGTAAGTGAAAACTAATAATTTTTTCTCAAAAAAAAAAAGAAAAAAAGACTGCTGCGATTTAGTGCGAGTGAGGATGTAATATTCTTGATTGACTCCAACCTCACTGTCAAACAGGGTCATACCAGTCCTCTCAACGCTCAAACAAATGCCATGGACGATCACAGAAGACGGCTTCAACGATAAGTTGATGTGGCTTACAATACAAAATCACTGACTCGAAAATAACCTTAATCGAAGTGCCAATTAACAGTTATGAAGCCTACAAATATAGACATTGGAGTAGGAGCTAGGCTTGTTGATACTTGAGCATAAACATATAGCTTATCAATGATCACAACTCACAACAACTGAACCAAATTTCCCTTCTTTGCCTTCAATCATCTTCACAATTACATGTGCTATAAAATTAACTGTACTATTTGAAGATTGAACTGTGAAATTAGTTAAAAAAAAAAGAACTTACATACCTTCCAAAAGATTAAACACAAACAGATCTCTTCAAAAAACACAAACAGATATGTCTCCACCAAGAAAAAACCCTCTGAAATTAAAACCCTTTAGGACCAGCCCCCTTCAAAACCGCAGGCTTCTCGGCCATTTTCAGACAATACTTGGCAATCTCCCTGAACCTGCACACTCCTAAGATCCACCTTGGTACCGTCTTTCAAAGTGATGATGACGTCACCCCACTCTCCAATAAACCTTGGCACTACTTGCACATCCGTAATGACTTCGTAAGAGAAATCACTCATGTCCTGTCCTGTGAATCTTGAAATAACCGTCACCCGCAGGTTGGTGAACCTGTATCTGAGATAGAAGGCTCTAGAAACCGCCGCTAGAGTCAACGGAAGCCACAGAAGAGTAAAACCCAGAAGCAGATTCGCCACTAGATCTCCGTAGTGGGCTCCACCGTCGAAGAAGATTACTTCTGTGGGTTTTTGGGTTTTGGTGGTGATGGGTTGGTTGATTGGGGAAGTCACGTGGAGTTTGGTAATTGGCCTGTGATTTCTCAAGAGGAATTTGGGGAAGGGAAGTTTGGAGGACAGAGAGACGGTAGTGCCGGTGGTGGTTGTTGTGGCGGGGCCGGCGGTGGTGGTGGAAGAAAGGAAAAGGGAGGGAAATGGGTGGTGGTTAGTTTAAACAGCACACCACCTTTGTGATGGGACGCACTTGGTGATAATCTATTCGATTCGGTCCAGAACCAACCCAACAATACATGCTTCGGTTAAGTCCCAACAATGGGCTTGAAATTCTTTATGGTCCAGCACACAAGTTATGTACTATTTGAGCCGATTTGGTCACTTCTAAAGTTGATTATTATATTGTGTATATGCGATCTTATTTCGAAGAATTTATTTTGTCTGAAAACATTTATATAAAAGAAAAAATAAGATCATTCATAACTAGAATGGGCATGGACCGGACCGACAGACCGTAGACCTATTTTTTAAAAAAATTGTATTTTTTATCAAAATATAATTTAATATATACTTTGTTATATACATTATATTTTCATAAATATTAAATAACTATTAAATTTATAATTGACATCATCATTCTTTCTAATTTATAACACATAATACATCAAATTAATATTAATATATTATATATATAAAATATATGACCGGGTCTAACCATAAGTCCAGGCCCAACTCTATTTTTTTTTTTAAAAATATGCGGGTTAGGTTGCGGGCCTAAAAATATTGGGTCATGCCCGTCCTTTTTTCGGGCCGGGCCGGACCAAAATGCCTATCCGTATTCATAACCTATATCCACTAGAAGTAGACGTGAAAAGTTGCCCATAAGTATCTTCCTTTCCTAATTTATTCAGACGTCTTTTAAACAACAAAATTATGCGAATTAATAATTTGAACAAAGCGAACAATACTTGGATCGACTTGACTTAATGATCATCAATTTACATGGTTCGAAACAAAAAAAAAATCATAAATTACTCACCAACAATATAACAACGGTAACAAGTATGCATGTTTATCGTATTATTATTCACAAAATGAATATGCGTAGTTGTCGAAGATATCACTCTTTTAATAAATTCAAATCTATTAAATCCATCACTTTGTTATTTCATTTTAACAATCTATTACTTGATTTACCACAATCGAACAAGTGATTCCTTAGTTAAATAACTTCAAGACATATAGTTTTATGTCAATTCAATATCTTTCACAAATCTTAATTTATATGAGTAGATATATGTTCATGCAAAATATTTTATCCCTACTGAATTTGAGATCTTTAAGGTTGTTTATGGTGATAACAGGTATGAGACAAATGAAGCGATTTTTTTTTTGGTGAGAAAGGTGACATCTACGTAGTGCTCACAACTTCTAATACCCTGAAATAAACAAACATTTATCCACATCAACCTCGAAGTCATATAAAAATGAATCTCTCTTCAATCTCCATCACTTCAAGACACTCTTTCCAAATTTAGTCTCTCTCAAGTGAAACTCAACAAGTTAACTAATTATAATAATAAATACGGCCGTTGACACTAACCCATAGTCATATCATACACCTCCTACCATGATCAGGTAACAAGAAAAAAATATTCATCAATTATGAAAAAAAATCCAATAATTCATCACTTTTGTAATTGCTTGTCACATGTTTACGTCAATATTTTGGTACCAAACATGTTGGGAGCTAATTGATTGAAACCATTATCATCCTCTTAATTATAATTAAATGTTAGTGACTTGTGGAATTAAACCACTTCGCACGTTGACACATTATTTGGCTAAACCTTATAATAACAATTTATGTTAAGCCACTATCTTCGATTTGTGATTTTTAATGTAAAATTATTTGTCTGTATATATAAATATATATATACTGCATATTATGTTAGCATCTAAAAAAACTGACAACAAATGCCAAAATTTTCCAGCTTGATAAACCAAAGATGTATTTCCGAAGTTGGGCACATGATCCCATAAAGTAAAATATGAATAACGGCGCAATTTGCATTCCTTGATCTTCATTAATCTTCGGTGTCAACTTTAAATGTTGGAGATTTGCAGAAATGTGGCAGATTTAGTCACATGGTTTTGTTTTGGGTTTTTGGTTAATCAGTTTTAGTTAATTCTGTTACGACAGTTGTTTCCAACGAGTGCAAAATCGACTTGCAATTAGATCAACTATTGCAATGCTCTAGCATGATTTAGAGTATTTTGTATATATAGAAAATAAAAAATTATTAGTATTCATTTTTTTCTTATTTTTTACTAATTCGAATTTGAATGTAATAGCTCTCTCTTCAAACTTGATATTTTACTTGCGCATGAAAATAATTATCACTCTATCACAACAGTCAGTGACTAATTTTCCTATTAATTACTCTAACAATAACAATAATAGATAGTCGAAATATAAATAAAAGTAGTTTTTTAACTATTACGTATGTAAATAATATGAATTTTTTTAGCAAATGACTAGAAGAAGACGAGAAGAAGAATAGTAGTCTTGGTATCTGCCTTGACGCATGAACTAGCAATAAAAATTGAAGGAAAGAAAGGGAACAATCTGATAAAATTTGAAGGTGACATAATGTGATCGATGATAGTAACTCATGCATAAATGCATTATTAAACATTAGAATACTTACATGGATCCAATGAAGTCGCTGTTGTGTTAGATAAGCACAAAAGCAACGTAGACATAATTAAGACCAACTACTCTAAACTAAACGGACATGTTAATCAAATTCAATTTTTTGAACTCAAAACATACACAAAACCCCACACATACAAGTATTCAAGATCTACGTTTATTATAAGACCTGTATTTATGAATTTAATCTCATTCGCGTCAAGAGACTTAAGAATTGGGACTTAAGAATTTGTTAAATGTAGTGTTATAAGAGTTCGAACATACGACTTTATCAAGTACCTAAATTCAAAAGTACTCACTATCATTTGAATTATCTGTTTATGATCACTATGATTAACATAAAATGAATGATTTAGATGAATTGTTTGTCCGTGGAAAGTGAAGAAAAGTGATGAAAAAGGGGAAGAAGGAGGACAAGACTAAGAAAGGGGGTGAAAGGGAAATGAGTGGAGAGAGGAGGGTAGGGAGTGGGTGTCAGTGTGGGTAGAGGTGTTGCCGGTTCCGGAACCGGCGGTTTCGGTTTGTCAAATGTGATAACCGAAATCGAACCGTGGTTTTTACGGTTCGGTTCGGTTTTGATTCGATTCGGTTTCGATTCCGATTTTAACCGGTTCGGTTCCGGTTCAATATCCTGTTTTCTTTTTTTTTTTTCAAAATTTTGTTTTTAGTTTTTTATTTTATCCCGTCAATTGGTTTGTAAATTTTGTTATATTCAATAATTAACTATAATACCAATAATACATTTTATTCTAAAGATTTTTTTAATAATTTTTAAACAAATTAATTATGTTATTAGTAATTACATCACATAATTTTAAACAAAAT
>CAODLS011850799.1:0-16584 GCA_948243855.1 Flueggea neowawraea | reverse complement strand
AAAAAAAAAAAGAAAAGGCATTTTTTTAATCACAAAATGGAAATAGCATCACTGACAGCATTCACAATTTCATCCGGAACCAGGCAACCGACATTCATAAACTCTTTTACTTTATTTCCAATCTCACTCCCAGCAGATACTTCAGCTATCAGAAGATCACCAGTTGATATGTGAACCAATCCAAACTGTGAAAGTAAACACAACAAAAGCCACAGAGAAAAGCTTATAAGAAACTTAAGTACACCACTAAAGCAAACACGAAATGCTTTCAACAACACATGAAGAATATCAATACAATATTAAAATTCTCATCCATAAAATTGATCCCTCAAGTATACAATAACAACCAGCAGTATATAAATCAATTGACAGTTGAAAATTCCAAATTAACGCTGCAAATGCACAATTCCACAGTTGTTCATATAGTTCGTTACTAACCTAATTTTACTTGACATGAAAAGAATTAAAAGAGGAAAGAACTTTAGTCATCTATGTTGCAAAGAACCTAGTACAAAAAAAATGGATTAGATAAAAGCAAAAAGAGAAACAAAAACTGACCTGCTTAGCCTCCTTCTCCTCCTCTTTGTGTCTTCATTCTTCCTCTCTCTGTCTCGCCTCCTCTTCCTCTGGCGAGCACTGTCGTCACAATTCCAAAAAAACCAAATTACGCTAACATCATGAAGCATTGACGATTTAATTAAAAGAAGAAAGAAATGAGAGACTTACTTCTTGCTCATTGTTTCGCCGGCGGGAGTCGAAGGATCAGACCTTCCATTTTCTCTTTGTTTGTGCAATGGAGAGGATGATGCCAGCGTTGAGGGTTTAGCTGCAATCGAGTAAGAGTCATGGCTTTAAACTGGGAACTGAAAGAAGTACACAAACTAATATGGCGATACCATTTACAAACAGAAACCAGCACTTCGACAACTGTTCCCTACACAAACCTGACAATACCTTTGTTTATTGTCTTTTGTTTCGAAGAATTGTGGGGGTAGTTGCATTGTTCTGCATGAAATTCTTCCTAACAAAAGTACAATTGGCTATGGTAAAACATGATCAAGAGGAGGGCTCCTTACTCTTTTTCTTGGCGGTTTTAGCAGGATCATCACAATTTTCTCTTTTCCGTTTGTTGCTGCTGTTGTTATTGTTATTGGTGGTGTTATTATTATTGTTGTCGTCTGTGCTTGCAGTCACTTTGCTCTGAACTTCCAAAGCATCCTTGACAAAAAACTTTAACCTCCAAAGTGTGGATTCGGTATGCATAAAGAGCAGAGTACATTTAATAATTTGCTTCTTTACTAAGTGAATTATAAAGAAATATCATACAAAACAACTTCAAACATAAATTGTTGATGAAAATCATGACCTGAGCATCAATGTCAAGGTCCACCTCTTCAGCTATTGCCTGGAAGCCAGGATTACCTTGAGCAACAATCTCCAATGCTTTGGTGAGATCTTCGGGAAACAGTCTAGTAAGAGTTGTGCCAAGCTTTCTTTTCTCTTCCGTTGACATTTTCCTACAGCAATATTTCAAAGTTAATAATAGCCAAAAAATAAGAATTGGAAAGCTCTGTAGTAACGTATTGTGTAGAAAGTAGTGTTGCAAGATTCAGTAAGTTATGATCATCTGATTTCGAGATCAAGAATGTCTTTAACATAAGTAATGCTCACACATTCTCATGAAATAATCATTTGCTTCCTAAACAAATCCAGTTCCTATTCTAGAATAAATACATACATCAATAGGGACAAACTTCACTTCTGGACAACCATTTCTCTCAGTTCTTCAAGGTGCATATTGACCTCATAAATTTGAAAACAATACACCATATAGCATTAGCACTTTTGCTTCATTTTCCATTCATTTGACAAGTTCTAGTAGAACTAGAGTATATTATTGGCATGAAAAGAATTAAAAGAGGAAAGAACTTTAATCATCTATGTTGCAAAGAACCTAGTACAAAAAAACGGATTAGATAAAAGCAAAAACAGAAACAAAAACCGACATGCTTAGCCGCCTTCTCCTCCTCTTTGCGTCTCCATTCTTCCTCTCTCTGTCTCGCCTTCTCTTCCTTCTTACGAGCACTATCGTCACAATTCCAGAAAAACCAAATTACACTAACATCATGAAGCAGTGACGATTTTATTGAAAGAAGAAAGAAATGAGAGACTTACTTCTTGCTTATTGTTTCGCAGGCGGGAGGCGAAGGATCAAACCCTCCATTTTATGGAGAGGATGATGCCGGCCTTGAGGGTTTAACCGCTTCTCTGGGTCTGAACTTAACGGAAGGGCCATAAACGAGCAACTTGATAGAGCCGATGGCTTGGCCCGAGCATCGCCTTAGAGGACGCTTAAAAGTACCTTGGCAACCTCTCTCCTCACAAAATACGTCGATCGCTCCATCGCCTTGGAGGGCGCTTCTTGTTCTTAAAACATAAGATTTTGATGAATGAAAACACAAAAAGACAGAATCATAATCCAAAAAACTTCAAATCCAAAGAAACCCAAAGAGAAAAAACCAAACAAAGAAATGAACCTACCTTGATGAAATCGCCAGAAACGAGGTGTTGTACCAAAAACGTCAAAAGAGTGTGCGTCCGGAGAACAACGACTGATTGACAGGCAAATTAGAGGGAGAGCCGCGCGGCTGCTGCTAGGGTTCACAAATGAATTGTGACTTTTATTTGGGTTGGGATGTTTCAGTGTGTGCAATTCATTATAGCTTTTTATAATCAATGGACAGAATTCAGTCTCTACATCTAATGGTTCATATTAATTGAGACAAATACTTGAGTCAGGTGACTCAATGTCACCAAAGTACTTGCCCAATTAACGGGTCTCTCTCAGTCAAACAAACAAATATTTTGGAATTGTCCCCCAATTTGTTTTTTTTCCCAATTGGCCAAAAATTGAACTTTTTTTTCTCATTTGACGAAAAATTGTACCTTTTTTGGAGTTTTTTTACAATAAATAGGGGAGCCAGGAGTAACTAGTAGTGACATATTCCTACTGAGCGTTATCATACAGGCAAATGCTTTCCAATGTGGAATGTTCAAAGAGTCATAGCTGAATCCAAAGGTTTTACTCCGTGAGTCTCGTCATTACAACACCTCATTAGGGGTTAGCTTCTTACAAAATTATCCACCAAGTTCTAATGCATGATCCTGAGTCCGTGCAGTGGGATTGAAAATCCCTAGCACCTTCTGCTACCTCACGAGCTCGAACCCAAGACCCGCGAGCTTGGGACCGCTCTCATTTCCGCTAGGTCACCCCTTGGGGGGTTACCTTTTTCGGAGATTGAAAATGTATTTGATGACTGTTTAATTATTTGGCAAGGTGTATTTTGTTAATTATATCTCGGTAAAAAAATTAAAATAAATCCCTGTGCATGAACTAACTATATAAGGTTTAAGTTCTTTGCTATAGCTGTATTTTTTTTTTAATTTTTGACCTGAAAACTATAAATGTTGTTAATAGTACCTACGAGCTATAAAAATCCAAGAAAGATGAACAATAGTTTACTGTAGAATTAAACGGATAATATTTTTTTATAAATAAAAAATTGAGAAATATGATTTTTAGGAAAAAAGAATATATCAAATTTTAAATGTTTTTTATAAATTTTCATCTTTGGAATTTTATTCCTCTAAATGTAAAAGAATCTAGGAAGAAACTTTGAAGTACGAGAGAATATTGTAAGCTTGTGAAAATACATGAAATATTGTTTCTAGATTTAGGCTGAAATTTTCAATGAAATTCTTTATCATTAAATTTTTGTTCTTACTCAATTGAGAAAGTTGAAGTATCAAGAATATCCTCTCGTAGATTACAAATCTTAGGTTTCTATTTTCTCGAATTTACGAGTAATCATATTGCCTGATTTACTTTTCTTGTAATTTCACCAATCAAAACAGTGATTTATTGAGAGGGAAAAAACCATTAACTCCAAAAATTTTGTTAAATTCCGTGAATGAACGCACTATGACATATGTTAGACCTCAAAACAAATAAGAATTAAACAGAATAAAACAAAAAAAGACCTCATTTTTCAAGAAAAATAAGGCTATTTTAGTTTAGAAAATAATTTTTCATTTTCTATTTCGTGTTTTGTTTCTATTTTTTAAAAATTAAAAACATTTAAAATATTTTTTGCTAATAAAATATTTTTTGAACAATTTTTTTATTTTTTATTTCTATTTTCTTGTTTTCTAGAAAACAATGAATTTTTTTGAACTAAACAGCTTTTTAAGCTTTTAATCGGTCACTTTTTCTTATTTGTAGATTTTCAATTGAGTTAATAGTTGGATAATTTTGACTAGAAAAAGGGATGAATCTCTTGCAGTATAAATATCTTTGAGATTTTGATTCCAAGTGCAATGCATAGGATTCTCTAGATATGAAAAATATATATGTCGGCATTATTAGCTACCGAAGTAAATTCGTTGTTTTTGTTGTTCAGAAAATTTATGAGCAATGCTTGAAATTCGTGAGCTTCCAAGTACAAACGATCGAGAATTTTGTTAGTTTGAAATTTCTAGGAGGAAATTACATTGGGCATACCTTTCAACTTTTAATCTGTATGGGACGATTTTCCTAAACTTCGTACCTATTTTTGTTTTGTTCATTTCAACGGCATGTTTTCCAACAACAGAAACATGCGAGTATTTTCGGTTTAATACATAGCAACCCCTTAACTTGCTTTATTTTTCCTTATTATCTTCTGAACTTTGCAAGGTAAGTACTTACCGCTGAACTCTTCAGAGGGTATTACTTACCCCTTGAACTTGTAAAAAACGTATTTTGGCTTAGTATAAGGAACCCTGCCTGAACTTGTTTTAATTTTTCTTGTTGCCCCCCAAATTTTGCAAGTATTTAAATACCCTTTCAATTTGTAAAAAAATGTACTTTTTAAGGACTTAATCGCTGGCAACATTCGTATCTTTCAATCCAGCAAAGCGCACGAGGGACTTCAAAAATCAAACAATCAGCTGAATTGTAAATGTGAGGGGTCGTCCACATCATATTTTGAACCAAATCCTAACCCAAAACTAAAACCAAAGCCTTCCACATCAGTTTTTGAGCAAACCAAACTAAAAAACCAAAACTAAAATATTCCACGCCAACCATTAAACCAACCAAACCCCATTCCCCTTCTTTTACTTCTAGAAAAAAACCAAACCCTCAACCTACCATTCCGTCAATAAGGCTGCAATCGATTCGTGCCAAGCCGATCTTCTTTGTTTTTTCGAGCTCAGCTCGTTTGAGGAAAGGAAAGCTAGCGAGCTGCTAGAGCTCAGCTTGTCGGAAGTTCGTTTAAGTCTGTTCGCTAGCTTGGCTTGATAAACCTCGATAGAACATGTAATCGAGCTTGATTCGAGCTCAGCTCGTTACTGTAAAAACATCATAATCTACAACAAAAACCTCAAATTAATTCTGATTGCACTTCCATTGAACCTAGAACAAAAGCTTTCTGCAACAAGAAATAGAGTGCAACCTAAACCTCATAATAAGAAAATCCAATATCATTTCATATCAACATTTTACTAATTATTCTAACAAAACAAACCCATAATCCTCAAAGATCAACAATATGAAATACCTTTAGGTTTAGTATGTGAGAGCGTCGTGAAAAAGAGAGATCGATGAGAGACAGAGAGCGGCAGAGAGAGAGAGATTGAAAAAAACAAACAGCAGTAGAGAGAGAGAGAGACAGAGAGCGACCGAGAGAGACAACAACGAGAGGAAGAGCGAGTGGTGGAGAGGGATGGTTGCTCGAAAGAACGGTGTTCGAAGATGGATGGGTAGGTGCGACTAGGGTTTAGAGTGTTTGAATGAGGTAAAGCAGTGAAGGAGAGGGATGATGTAATTAATGTCTTTTAAGACACAATTCCATTTGTTAGTTTTAATGCCCTAGTCCAATCAGTTATGTACATTGTCATTCGATTTATCAATTAATAAAGAGGCATTTCATTTCATATCTATGAAATATTATACTATGTTTTATGAAGATACAACTTCCACGAATAGTTTATTCTTCCTTATGTCATCAAGTTTGACTTGATAGTAAAATCCTAAGGTAAAAGGAATACTATTCTAAATGTCCCTGACCGATTGTTATAATGAGAATGATAACAAACTAAGATTAGTATGTTGCTAAGTGGATAATCAAGTTTTAGGGATTATGGATATCAGATATTGCTTAGAACATAGATATATGTTAGGGAACATGTATTGGATTGGCCCGCCATGAAAGCACTTCATGGATCTATGTCATAAGTAGCTTTAATATAGTGGTGATGTTTCAGTCCTCTGACTGACACTCACTGTCGACTCCTACATAAAGAATCACATATTTTGACTTAGTCAAACGTTATCCGTAACAGGGTAACAATAAAGGTTATGATTGGATATATCATGAATCCCTTATAGGAGTGATAGTGAGAGTGATGAATTTGTTCCTCTTATAGAGAGTGATATCTTTAGGCCACTTGATGAGTAGGATTGATGGAATGTATGCATACTCAAATGAATTGATAAAAGGGTTTATTAATGCCATTTGTATATCAATCTACTTGGGATCAAGAAACACATTAAGAAATATAAGGTTGACATGTGATCATACCTTATGCTTAATATAGATATCATGAGACAAAAGGGTTGAATATCAATCTGTGAAAGGTTAACTCAAATCACCAATGTCACTCGATTTTGGGTTGCCATAATGTATTACTAGATACCGCTTATGGACTTTGGGCCCAAGTGTTTTGGGACGAGGCCTATTGCCAATCTCGAGTGGGCCTATTGGGTCACACACTAAAACTAATTGGATTGGATTACAAATGTTCTCTCTGTTGGTAGTTGAATTATTGGGATAATTAATTTTATTAATTATTAATAATTCATGGTTTTATAATTATTAATTCACTTATTAATATTATTTTGGGTTTATTTATGTGTTACATATATTAGGCCCATAGATATTAGTAATAGAATGATTTATTTAATGATAATGTATCATAAAATTAAAAGCCCAACAAATATTAATAAAGCTTTAAAGAATTCGGCACACCTACTTTTTGGATTAGGAATCCATATACTTGTTGGACAAAGGGTACAAAAACCTAGCTCACATGGGACTAGGGTTTTGGTGTCTAGGCTAAAATTCATCTCCTATTTTTTAGGAATGATGGCCGAATTTTACCTCCTATATTTTAGGAGAGTATGCTGAATTTTAAAGAAGGTTTTATTAATTAGGAAGCATATATTCTTGTGTGACAAGAAGAGGCAAACCATAGTAGGACTAGAAGAGGAATTCGCCACTCTTCCTAAAGGGAGAAAGGCTGAATTCTTGGTGGCCAATGAAGAGGAAATTTTGCACCCAATCAAGGAAGAAATTTTGCACACTCTTCCTTGATTAGGGTTGGCCGAATTATTGAGGAACAAGAAGTGGGTTTTGGCTAAACCTAGTGCACGTATTTAGGTTTTCCCATATGCCTATAAATAGGAGCACACCCTTGTCATATTTTCAATGGCTTGGCCGAATTTGTGAGTGTCACAAACAAAGAGAGAAAATTATTTGTGAGAATTAGAATAGAGATTCTAAGTGCTAGTACACTCCACCAATCCAAGGAAGATTGTTCATGTGGATACCATTGGTCACATTCACGTAAAGGCAACGTGGTTGAAAGGGTTTCGAGTTTATACTAAAAGCTACATCAACATCTCATTCATCCACTCAATCGAGCTTTGGTTTTAAGGTAAAGACCCTAACCCTAATCATGTATGCTGATATGCATGCATCATTGGTGGAATTCTAGGATAAATTTTTTTTCTTATTTCTGTTGCGCTATCCTTATATGAATGTCATATTTTAGTTACAAATTTCATCATAGACTTCCTACTCAAAGCATCAGCAACAACATTGACCTTGCTAGGCTGATACAATATAGTGTAATCATAATCCTTTAGCAACTCTAACCAACACCTCTGTGTCAAATTCAGATATCTCTACCCAAAGATATACTTCAAACTCTCATGATCAGTGAAGATCTCAAAAGTCTCACCATACATATAATGTCTCCATATCTTGAGTGCAAATACAACTGCTGCTAACTCAAGATCATGAGTCGGATAGTTCTGTTCATGCTTCTCAAGTTGTCTGGATGCATAGGCAATCACCTTGCAATACTGTATCAATACACAACCCAAACCAACTCTAGATGTGTCACAGTATGCTGCATAACCTCCAAAACCTGATGGTAAGGCTAACACAGGTGCACTTGTCAAAAGTTCCTTCAACTTTTGAATACTCTCCTCGCATTTATCAGACCAAACAAACTTAACCTCTTTCTGGGTTAAACGAGTCATAGGAGCTGCAATTCTAGAAATATCCTGAACAAATATCTTATAATACCCAGCAAAACCAAGAAAACTCTGAATCTCTGTAATAATCTTAGGCATCTTCCAATGGAGTACTGTCTCTACTTTTTTCGGATCTACCATAATACCCTCCCTTGACACAACATGTCCCAAAAAATGCTACTTGATCAAGCCAAAATTCACACTTTGAGAACTTAGCATAAAGATGATGTTCTCTCAGAGTATGCAAAACTGATCTCAAATGATCCTAATGTTCTTCCTTACTCCACGAATATGTCAGGATATCATCAATGAAAACAATGACAGATAGGTCCAAATATGCTCTAAACACTCAGTTCATTAAGTCCATAAATGTCGCTAGTGCATTAGCCAAACAAAATGACATCACTAGGAACTCGTAATGACCATATCTAGTTTGAAAAGTTGTCTTCTAAATATCGTTTCCTTTGATTCCCAGTTGGTGATAACCCAACCTCAAGTCAATCTTAGAGAAACATTGTGCACCTTGCAATTGGTCAAAAAGATCATCGATCCTCGGAAGTAGATATCGATTGTTGAATGTTACCTTATTAAGCTAACGATAGTCAATACACATACGCAGGCTACCATCTTTCTTCTTTACAAACAAGATTGGAGCACCCCAAGGTGAACCACTTATTCGAATAAAACCCTTATCTAACAATTCTCTCTACTAAGTCTCCAATTCCTTTAACTCTGTTGGAGCCATCTGATAAGGTGGAATCGATATTGGACCAGTATCAGGATGTACTTCAATTGCGAACTCAATCTCTCTATTAGGTGGAAGCCTCAGTAACTCATCAGGAAAAACATCTGGAAATTCTAGAATCACTGGTACATCTTCTACCTTTAGTTATGAGTCTTGCGAATTAGAAATCACGAAAGCTAAATATGCCTCACAACTTCGGTAAATCATCTTCTCTGCTCTAACAGCTAATACATATGCTTGCATAACACTGTCTCTATCACCTTGGTAACAAAACTTATTCTGACCATTATGTCGAAAACATATTCTCTTTGCAAAACAATCAAAATTAGCATGCCAAGTTGAAAGCCAATCCATACCAAGTATGGCATCAAACTCTCCCATGTCTAACACCGTAAGATTGGTGATCAACTCATGTCCATCAGAGGAAATCACACAATCCCAGACTTCAGAATCAATTACTACCTTCCTACCCAAAGGTGAGGAAACTTATAATAATTTATCCAACAAATGCACTACTAATCCCATATGCTTAAAAAAATATGGAGTAACAAATGAATGTGATGCACTAGAATCAAACAAAACATAAGCAGAAGTACAAGATATAGAAAGCATACAAGTCATTGCAGCATTAGTGGTATGCACCTCCTAACGTGTCAAATGATACATTCGAACTTGTCCCCCAGATGAGTAATTTGTGATTGTTGAGTGGACTAATCTCGTCCTCCAGCTCCACTTCCTCCACCAAAGGAACCACGGCCTACTAAACGTCTACCGGCTCCTCTACCGGTACCAGTACTAGTAGTGCCAAACAATCCTGCAACAGGCTACCTACGCTAACTACTCGAGCCCGTCTTCCATGGACATTCTACTATTTTATGTCCTAGATGTCGACAGTACAAGTAGTTACCTGTCGCTTTGGTGAAAGTCCCAAAATACCATCTTCCACAAAGATCACAATGAGTCCTAAAACTCTGGCCTCCATTCTGACCTCCAGTACGTCTAAATGGCTATGCCACACATAACTTTTAGTGCTTTGACTCTGCCTCTGACTAGAAGAAGAAGGTATATGCCCTAATTTAAACTTACTACTCTGATCACGACTCTGTTCACCAATAGAGATATCATCAGTCCTTGGCTTCTTGCCATAATCATGAGGATGTCTCTCTTCCATGTACTAAATACCCCTAACAGATTATGCCATCTGTTTGACAATTGTCATATTATGGCTAGCTACCACTCGACTGAATCGGGCCAACAAACCTTTCTAAAACTTCCTCGATAATGCCTCATTTCCCCTATAGTCAGGCTGAGACATAAGCTGCGACTGAGGTACAGGTGCTACAAACTCTAGTGCACTATGTGAATCAGCAGAAGACTGATTCACAGCCTCAATAGGTTCCATAACTGCAAACATCCAATATACCAAATATGCATGCAAAATATCAAGTACACATGATTGCCACAATACTAAGATATGCACCAAAATAGTAACCAAAAACAAACCAGAATGACAGTCAAAAATACATATGCTTTACATCGACCCAGACATACTGAAACTTATGCTCTAATACCAACACTGTCACCCATTTCTAGATTGCGATCGGCGTACGAAGTGAATCGTCTAAACAAGCCCGACCCATCTCGCACAAGCTCATAAGAACAAATATACTACCTGATTATTCTACATAATAAATAAACAGGAAATATAAGTTAAAACAAGATTTATATATATAAAGATATATAAATATATACAAATTATTATACAAACCATGTAGAATGAAAACCCAAAATACAAAATAAAACCCGAAACCCATCACAGTCTGATGTAGAGCTCTACTGAACACATATACAAGACTCAATCCAAAAGGGCACTCACAGCCAAAAGGAGGTGCCTACTGAGTAATGGATACCGATCAGGCAATGGATGCCAAAATGTAAGCCTGGAAAATATAAAGGGAGGGGGTGAGATAAATCTCAACGAGTGGCGAACTCTAGATTGTCTCATACATGCATTACAAAGACCTTTTGAAAACAATTCTAAAATATCACAAGCTCGTATGTATAATATAATATACACACTACTACTAATAGTAGTTTCCCAAAAAATTTCCAAAACATTTTCACTTTAAGCAACCAACATACAATCAGGCACTTTAAGCAACCAACATACAATCAGGGTCGGGTCGGGTAGGGTTTGGCGGGGAGAGATAGGACGAGTGGAGAAGGAGAGGGGTTAGAGAGAGAGACAAACGAGAGAGGAGATGGGGTAGAAAGAGAAATATGTAGATGGTATTTTCGGATTGGGACGAGATTTTGCGTCTATATATTAAGTGAAGATGGTATTTCCGAGAATAGTTTCAAAGTGTTGGCATTTTGAAATAAAGTTTTCAGTATTTTGGCATTTTAAGATATAAGAAACTGAAATTTCTTTTTGTATTAATGTACAGTTTAATTTTGGCATGTGGTATAATTAACTCTATAAACATCAGAAGATGAGATCTACAAGAAAAAGGCCCATAAGGTCCCTTTTCTGGCCAAGTTGACCGTTATAAAAAAAGGGTGAAAAGGAATACAAACCGACAATAGAGGTTAAGAGAAAGGGAGTTCTAAATGTGTGGTTAGTTGTTATGTCAACTAAGTTAGAAGGTTATTTGTAGATCATTTCAGGTGAGGTCATTTTTTTGAAAAATTCGCTTGATAGAGTCTGTCAAGCAGAGTTGTCTTTTGTGCGGGTTGGACATCTTTCTTTTTTAAAAAAACCTTCCTTAACCTAAAAGCCACACGCATAGTTCCAAATTCACTCATGAGGAGTTCTATACACACTCTTTTGGTCACTTTTTTTCAGCACTCTCTTTGATCAGTCTATTTTATTATTTTTTATTCACTTTGAAGAGAATAAATAAATAAATAAATAAGGAGAGAGAAAAAAATAAAGAGTGAATAAAAAATTATAAATTGAACCAATCAAGGGGAGTATTGGAGGTAAGTGACCAAGGGGTATATTAATAGCATTCTTCATTCAAAATCTTATTTTTATAAGCTATCCTTATATCTACCAAAGATGGGACTTGGCTACATTCATTTTTGTGCTATATTGGTAGGAAAATACTTATTTCGTGTTCTTCTTAATGTCATGATCTCATTAAACAATCCACTTAAGTTGCACATGTTTGTGTTTTCAAAAATGATAATTTGAGTACATTTTTTAGATGCATCTTTGTGTGTGTTGCTCTTAACACTGTTATATCAAGCTTGAGGCCACATTTTAGACCTCAGATCAACAATACACACTACCTTGAATGTTAAGTGGCCTTGTTACAGTGCGGGATTTATTTTATTATTATTATTATTTTGATAACGGGTGAACTCCACTTAAGCGGTCCTTCGAGGAACACACCCAGGCAGGTAAATCCTCGGGGAAGCTAGCTCCATCCCAGCCCAGGGGCTTCCTGCTTATTCTGGGATTATTGAGCCGAGCAGCATGCAGGCCCGCAGGCCCATTATCAATTAGAGGCGTAATTCAAGGCGGCCATTAGAGCATCGCACCTCAAACCCGCGGCTCACTGCCACCATGCACATGCCTTACCGTTGAACTCACCCGCGTTAGGTTACAGTACGAGATTTATTCGGTAAAGGCAATGGTCAAGATGAAATTTTAACTTCAAAATTCAATCCTAACTGTTGCCCATGCCATATGTTTCACTGCACATTAGGCATAATAGAAGTCATTGTTAGTGTAAGCCCTAGCTCCAATACATTGTATCCAGATTATATTTTATATATAAATATTATGAGGCATTTTTTATCTCATTATTATTATTGTACATGTTTAGTTTGATAAAACATCCATGAATAGTTATTCTGCTTAAATTATCAAATATGTGATTTGGATAGTAAAACCATGAAGCATAAAAAAATATTATTCTAAATATCTCTAGTCGATTACTGTCATGGGAATGATAATAAACCAAGACTAGTATGTACTATGTGAGATGATCATGTTTTACTGATCATATGATATGAGATATCAATCAAAGAAAATAGAAAATGTTAGAGAATAGTGTTTTGGATCAATCCACTTATGAGAATACTACATAGTTGAAAGGTCATAAGTATTTCTCATACAACGCTTATACTTGAATCCCTTGACCTGAAATCACTATGGATTCTTGGGTAATTTCTCGTATACTTTGACATACTCCTAACGTTATTTGTAATAAGTGACAAGTATGGGTATGATTGGGCATGCCACAAGTCATGCTAAGAAATATGAGTGAAGTGAAGGGATTACCATTATAGAAGAGAGAGAAGATATCACCGACCACTCGATTAGTGAAACTGAGTAGTGTGTCGCCACACCCAAACAAACTGATGTGTTATCCTTTGTTTGGCTTAGTTAGCACCACTTATAGATCAAGGAAATGTTTTAGCATAAATAAGGGTGACCCGTTGCATACCTTATGCTAATTCTAATATCGAGAGGCAAAGGGTTGTATAATATTGTAATTAGGTTATGTTGATCTATAATTGACATTCATTTAAATTTGGGTAATCATAATGTCTTACTAGAGACCAATTATGAGTTATGGGTTTTGAATTAATTTAGACCCATTGCCAACATTGAATGGACCTACAGGATCGCACACACTAAGGATCTGGGTTAGAACTTAAACTATCTTTCTTATCGGTCGATTAATTTATGTTGATAAATAAAAAATAATGAGGTGGGCTCATGAAAAATTTGGCACACTCATTAGGCAAAAGAGAATGAAAATTCGGCCTACTGATTTAATTGATTAAAAAGGTTTTAATTAATTAATTGAAGGAGGGAAGAAAACTTCTTGTTTAAGTAGGTCTTGTTCAAGAAGAAATCTCCTATCTTGTAGGAGTGGAGAGGCCGTCCACACATGCACAAATTAGGGTTTTGTTTTTGGAAATAAAATCTAGGGTTTGATGTAGTGAAGTGGGCGGCATACACTTTCAGAGTTTCAATTAGGGTTGGTCTCCTATTTTGTAGGAGTATAGCCGGCCACCTAGTGCACTACATCTAGTGTTTTATTTTTGAAATAAAACTCTATGGTTTGGGCAATTAAAGGTGGCAGCACACAAGGCATAAAAACCCTAGGATTTTCATAAATCCTTGCTCTCCCTCTTGTGAAAACCCTAGCCTAATTCTAAAAGGATAAAAGAAGGGACTTTATTTTCTCTCACTCTCTCTTCTGTAGGGTTCAACAATACACAACCAAAATGAGAAAGAAAACTGTTTTGCTTGGCTCTTCCATATAGCAAAAAACTAAAAGCAAGAAAGCTTATTTGTGAGTGCTAGCACACGTAGTCTAACCTAGAGATCTATGTGTGTGTGAGAGTATAGGGGATTCATCATTTGGCAGTCCATGTAGTCAATCACATTCGACACTAGCTTGGAACTAAGGGATCAAATTTGATCCGGGCTCTTTTGGTGTTAAAGAAATTCGGCCATCAAAGTAAAGAGGTAATGAAATTCTGCACTTTATTGAATCGATTATATATCATACATGGATCTTGTGGCTCATTTCTTGTGTTTTTTGCTGCGTTTAATGTTGATTAGTCACATAAGAAACCCAATATAGCACACATAGCCATAACCAATGGCCTTGTGTGTGTGAGAGAGTAAAGGGGAGTCATCTTTTGGCAGTCCCTAGGTCAATTGCATTAAGCACAAACAATGGAGGAATGAGAAACCAAATTCCTCTAGCCCTCTTTTAGAGAAATACAATTCGACAAGGCTGAAAGGTATATTTATTTGGCCCCCTTTTGTTAATTATGATTACATACAGTGTTCCTAGATATTTCTTCTGTGATGTTGTTGTATTTTCACTGCACACATATGTTGTTTATTCGCATAAGAATCTCAACAAAGGGTATGCAAGCTTCAAAAATCCATTTATAGATTGAAGCAAGCATTCCAAAGTTGGAATCTTCGTTTCGATAAACCAGTCAGGAGTTTGGATTCATCAAAAATGAAGATGAGCCTTGTGTATACAAGAAGGTTAGTAGGAGTGCAATAGTATTCTAAGTGTTGTATGTTGACGACATCTTAATCATTGGAAATGACATTCCAACCTTGCAGACTGTCAAAACTTGGTTTGGAAAGTGTTTTGCAATGAAAGACTTAGGTGAAGCCTCACATATCCTAAGGATACAAATGTATAGACATAGATATGTACATTGATAAGGTGCCAAAGAGGTTTAGCATGCTAAATTGCAAGAAAGGAATGATCCCATAGTTCTTAGAAAATCATTGAGCAAGGCTGGTTGTCCTACAATAAGACAAGCCAGATATTACATGAGTAGGATTCCATATGCTTCTACAATTGGATCTATCATGTATGCCATGCTTTGTAAATGCCCTGATGTCGCATATGCTCTAAGTATGACTATTATATTCCAGTCTGATCCAGGTGAAAGTCACTGGACTACAGTCAAGAATATCCTTAAGTACTTGAGAAGAACTAAGGATGTTTTCTTGTTCTGTTAAGGATAGGAAGGCAAACTAGTCCTAAGTAGTTACAATTATGCTGGATTTTAGTCTAACCATAATGGCAATCCGGTTATGTATTTTGTTGGAATGGAGGTGCAGTCAGTTGGAAATGTTCCAAGCAAGGAACCGTGGCCGAATCTACTACAAAGTCTAAGTATACAGCTGCGTTAGACGCAACAAATGAGGTTGTTTGGCTCAATAAAGTTAATTACTAGTTTGGATGTTGTCCTAAGCACCGCAAACCCAGTAGACTTGTATTGTGATAATAATAGGACTGTTGCTAAAGCCAAGGAGCCCATATCACATAACCAAACACATACTTAGACGTTTTCACCTTATTTGAGAGACAGTCGGAAAAAGGAGACGTCAGGATATGAAAAGTTAAATTCAATGATAATCTGGTGCATCCTTTGAGAAAGGCTCTACCAGAACCGAAACATAAAAGACACGTCAGGTCTTTAGGTATTAGGTTCATTTTTTATTGGGACTAGTGCAAGTGGGAGATTGTTAGAATTGTGCCCTAGGCCAATCATTGATGTACATTGTCATTCAATTATTTAATAAAGAGACATTTCATTTCTATGAAATATTATATGTTTTATGAAGATAAAACTCCATGAATAGTTTATTCTTCCTTATGCCATCAAGTGTGTGACTTGATAGTAAAACCATAAGGATAAAAGAGAAACTATTCTGAATGTCCCTAATCGATCATTATCATGGGAGTGATGATGAATTAAGATTAGTATGTTGTTAAGTTGATAATCACGTTTTACTGATTATGGATATGAGATATCAATTTAGAACATATATACATGTTGGGGAACATAGATACATGGATATGAGATATCAAACTCACTATCGACATCCACTCTATTTTGGGTTGCTATAATGTATTACTAGATACCACTTATAGACTTTGGGCCCAAAGGTTTGGGACAATGCTCATTGCCAATT
>CAODLS011850405.1:0-12714 GCA_948243855.1 Flueggea neowawraea | reverse complement strand
CTACATATACATACATACATATATATATGTGTGTGTGTGTATAAGTATGTATTATATATATGAATATATGTATTATATATATGTATTACATATACTGATTTTTACACAATACACCTACGATACTTTACAATATTTATTTTGCACTACCCACTTTTGCATATTACATTTTCAAATTTCAATTTTTTCAAATTCACAAATGCATATTTTCAAATTTACCAACTATTATTTATATATTATTGGAATGTTGTTGATATTCTATTGGTATTGTTCTATTTTTCAAAAAATAATGTATTATTTATAACTTGTTTATACTATGTTTGTAACTTGTATATACTATGTTTAGGTTATGTTTATGATTTGTTTATGTTATGTTTCTAACTTGTATATATTTTACAAAGATGCAGAACATACAAGTATTAGTGTTACAACTTGTTTATAATATGTTTGTAACTTGTATATACAATGTTTATGTTATGTTTATGATTTGTTTATGTTATGTTTATAACTTGTATATCTTTTACAAAGGTGCAGAACATATAAGTATTAGTATTACAACTTGTTTATATTATGTTTGTAACTTGTATATACTATGTTTATAACTTGTTTATTCTATGTTTGTAACTTTTATATCTTTTACAGAGATGCAGAACATACAAGTATTAATTCTATAACTTGTTTATACTATGCTTGTAACTTGTACATACTATATATACAACATATAAATATATATATATATAATACATATAAACAACATATATACAACATATAAAGAACATAAATACAATATATAGATAACATATAAATAATGTATAAACAAGTTATAAAGATTTTTTAAAAAAGTATGAAATATAAACAGAGTTTAGAAAAACCTAAATAAATTTCAAACAAGTCCATGAAAATGCAATTTAGAAATTTCAAGTGATAACTTATTACATTACTATTTCATTAACTACATTTAGTTATAAATTATAACTTTTATATTATGTTATGTGAATATAATATTTCATATTATCTCTGGTATTTTTCTAATCTATTGTTTTAAATTGATGGTATATTATTTGTTAAGTTAATTAATTAAATTTAAACCACGGGTAAATGGGTATCCTATGGGTAAACATATACTCTGTGGGTAGGGTACGAGTAATAATTTTTATCACCCGCACAGTTACGGGTAGGGTATGGGTACATAACATAAATTACGGGTACGAGTATTTGTATACCCTACCCATTACCATCCCTAGCTTGAACTATATGTTAAGAATGCTGTCAGGTCTTTCATGAAATTTTAAGTCTACAAAAGTCATTAAAAATCATAATTCAATATACCCCTTAAATCTATAAGAGTGAAATTTTATTAATCTAATTCACAAAAAATGGAATATTTTTAGTCATGAACAGTAGAAGAATTATGGATACTTTAGCTGGCTAGTCCTGATCCACGCCCACGCGTTTCATGTGTTGAATAATTGTAATTGGAAGCTAATATGTGATGATTCTTAATTCCAAGCTGTTGGTCCCGTTGAGCCCTACCAACCGAAATAATCAACAAGACCAAGAAGGTATGTTTTGGTCAATAAGGAAACTCAAAGGAAACAACGTGGATCAAGTATATGTACATTAAAAAAAAAAACATTGCGCATGTGAAACTCTCTTTTTTAAAGTTCGATGAAGTCGTACTAATAAGCACATTAATCCACCAATATAAATACATAGATTAACAATTAGAAAAAAGGAAACAGGAAAGAAAAGAAAAGAATTGTTCAAAATAATTCTTAATTATTTTCCCACATGAGAGGAAGACTAAATTATTTAATTGAACCATAGTTAATATGAAGTCGTAAGGCACATGTACACTTGGATTATTCTAAGTATGTTAATTAATAGATAATTGTTACTAATATAGCTTTTTATCAAAGTAACACTTTTTTAAATGTTATATTCAAGGGGCATGATATCTTGAGCGCGTTCATTCGTTGCTTCCCAACATTAACCGAGTAGTGCTAGTCAGCAAATGTGATTAGGTAGGAATTGAAAGGAAATTTTGTAGTTAATTATATGTTTTTTTGTATTAGGGTTAGTCAGTACAAAATTATAACAATTCCCTCTCTTTTCCACTCTATATAATAGTGAACATCAAGGTTCAAGTGATACAACGAAAACAAAAGTCTCATCTCTCTTCTTCTTCTTCTTCTTCTTCTATCAATTATCACTGCAAATTAAGTTTGTCGCCATGGATTGCAACAAAGGGTTCTCGAGTACTTGCATGATCTTGAAACCCGACCAAGTCAAATTCTTCGATCACGTTAGCATTTTATTTTCGACCGATATCCAAAAAAAATTTGCCGATAGTTTTGAGACGAAAGAAGAGAGTTTTGAACGTCGATGGCTCATGTTCATCTCCATTGTAGTGCAGAAAGCATTGCAAACATTTTCTTGGCCCTTGGCACTTGTTGGATCAGTTTGCGACATGTGGCTCAACCTCTTGTCAAGTAATGGCAACTTCTTCAAGCTCTTGCTTAATGTATTAAGAGGTAAAATTTATTTATTAATTAGTCTTATGTTCACAATTTCTTTTCTTCCTTTCTTGCTTTTCTTTTTTCATTTTAAGTTTCAGTACTATAGAGGATTTGAATCTGAGCATTTCAACTTCATGTTGCATTTCAATAATAAAAGATTAATTTTTTTTTTTGTAAAACAAGTATAGTATCAATTTCTTCCGTATGAATTGGAGTTTAATTAAGTTTTCTTTATTAAAGAAAAATATTCCTTAAATTTCATACATATTTTATATTGAAGTTTGAAAAAGAGAAATATAAAGGAAAAAAAGAAAAAAAAAACTTTGGAAATTAAGTGCTTTGTACTAAGCGGACATCTAATCCCTAATCTTTGCATATATATATCTTCAGTTCATATAGATTTGTGCCTATACAGGCTGGCAATTTCTGACAATCACTATACTAAGCTTGACTTTTGGTTGTTTCCATTATTTTAGTGACTAATTAATTACCGAACCCGGCCCGTTGTTGGTTACATCCCTTTTCTTTATTAAAATGTTTCCTTTAGAAGTAGTGGTGATAGTTGTAGTTCATGAGACTTGAATTTTCTTTATCAAAAGAAGTGAAGCCAGAGCATTATATTCTAAGAACCGCGTTGCTCTACTTTAATTATGTTCTCTCTTCAGCATATATTTGGGTAATTTTAGTTTGGTCACAATCAATTGTACTTATACAATCCATAACCACTTGAGCTAGTCTCGGATAGCTTGAGCTAATGTTGAATGTTTGTATAATTTTAGTTTGATTGTCCTTTTTTATATGTTTTTATTTAGTTTTTTTATGCATGTTTTATATGTTTCGTTACTTTGATTAAAAAGTAAAATCTATAAAAATTAAAACAATAGAGCCCATATTAATTTGACGGAATAAGGAAGTACTCATTTTAAGCAGATTAATCTGGCAAATCATAAATTTAATAAATTGAGTAGGTTTTATATAATAAAAAATATACATTTTTTAAAATTATAATATCGTATATGTAAGAAAAATATGTATGTCTCAACTAAAGACAAGTTTTCTTGTCTTGAATAGAAACAGGTTGTGAAATTGTCTCTACCAATTTACTTAAATACCTCTAAAAATAGAGACAATTTTATAATTTGGATTGATTTAATAAATCTTCTTGTGTTAAACAAAAAGACCAAGCATTAGTTATATAGCATGTTGAATCCCAATGCTTAAAACCAAAAAACATAATAAATTGAGAGGTTCACATACTAGTGAACAGTGGACCATATATAGTTAGTTTTGCATTGCAATCACCCAATGAATTGTGAAAGCAACAATTATCCGTCATGAAACGACATGATAAAAACTCTTTTGATGGACCAAAAAAATTCTCCATTATAAATGAATTATCATGGAACACATATAATTTTGGACATCCTGGCCCCCACCACTTGATTATCTCAGATTTACAGCTCAAAAGGAGGCAACTTATAATTATAGGAGTATCTAAGAATAATATGATTCCTTCATATTTAAGATTATCATAATCTTTCATCAAAATATTTTCTAGATAGTGCTTTGATCACTCATTTTGTCGTAAATGCAATGTTTGTTTCAGGGAAGGTAGTGGTTCCAGATAGAACGGGATCGTCTTTCATATCTTTTATTGGGTGTTTTGATAAGCGAGTTAAGTTGGATAAAAACATTAGACGTGGAGTTCCAAATTATCAGGCTGCTCTTTCTATGATGGCTTCCAAAGCATCCTATGAGAACAAAGCATACCTCGAATCTATAGTTAATGATCAGTGGGAGGTAATTTCGATATCAGTACTATTAAATTGGGTAATTAAATTGTAATTCTAATGTCTTCTTCAACAGTTTTGTTGTGTCTTAATTAAGGTTTCAGACATAGTCAACATCAAACAGCTATAAGTATTTAATTGTAAACTTCGTCAAACTTGAATCTCATTGGCAAATATTTGTCTTTTTGCCGATGGAGTTTATCGGATTTTATGACTACTGGAACGGTAACGACTAAAATCTGTGGGCAATCGAATCGATTGCTTAATTTTATTTTCCTACATCTTTCTTATCAAGATGTTTTCTTATTAAGGTGTACAATTTCATAATTTAAAATTGAAAATGCTAGTCTACTCTTAGAGCATATCATCACCCCATACATCACACAAATAATTAAGTGGGGTCATAAGGTAGGACATGCTCTAATTATGGAAACACTGTCTTACACATCAATCATTTATAAAATGTAGTAAAGATATGCACTTAGAATGGACAATTAATTAATAAGTTTTACTAATTAATTCAATATAAATCACAAATTCTTACAATTTTGAAATAGAACTTGCATCTTGACAAATAAAGGTTGTATAAATTTTTACCACTTTAGGTTGTAAGAAAATATTATCCAAAATCCCCAACCTTCAAATACGAATTTATTTACATAAAAACTCTGACTGAGTTGATTACTTACTCTTCACATATAAGGAAAAAAAAAATCTCTCCGAAACATTAATCAGAAAATAAATTATATTTTAAAATTGAGGTAATTAAATAAAAAAATACTGAATATTATGAAAAATTGACTAATTATCAATATAACATTTTCAGATTTAGACCAAGACATTTGAATAAAGATGCGTTGAGAAAATTCTTGGAAATTACGAACCAATTAACTTCTACTAATTGTTTAACAAATTTAATTGATCTGCAACTAAAAATATTGGTGCAGATTACCAAGGCAAAGCCACAACACAGGTCTTCATATTTCGTGACAATGCGGACGAAGACCACTACACAATTGTGGTGGCATTCAGAGGCACAGAGCCCTTCGACGCCGACGCTTGGTGTTCGGACTTCGACCTGTCCTGGTACGAAATTGCAGGCGTGGGAAGGATCCATGGAGGCTTCATGAAAGCTTTAGGGTTACAACAAAGTGTCGGCTGGCCCGATGAAGTCCACAAAAACCACGTCACTGGACGTGCACCACTGGCGTACTACGCCATCAGGGACATCCTGAGAGACATTATCTCCAAAAGCAATAAAACGAAATACATTTTGACAGGGCACAGTCTTGGTGGGGCACTAGCAATTTTATTTCCGGCAATTTTGACGCTACATAAGGATGAATTGCTGTTGGAGAGATTGGATGGAGTTTACACGTTTGGACAGCCAAGGGTGGGAGACGACAAATTTGGGAATTACATGACGACTAAGTTGACGGAGTTTAAAATTGATTATTACCGGTTTGTTTATTGCCACGATATGGTTCCTCGGTTGCCCTATGATGACAAGGCACTTATGTTTAAACATTTTGGGGTTTGCATCTACTACAACAGGAAATACAAAGCCAAGGAACGCATATCTTTTTTTTTTTCTGAATGAATCTCGAGTTTATGTTTATACATTCTGTGACGAACTTACCTTTTTTTGGTTAATCTATTAACTTTTCTCTTGACAATTTAGCGTCAAAGCTTTTCTCGCTATTTTGGGACGAACTAATTTTGATACAAACTTTGTGAAGAAATGCTAGCGTCTGATTTTTTTCAACGCTAAATTAAACAGTGTTTTTTTAGTGCATCCACAATTATTATTTTTTTTATTAAACATTCCACAATGGCATCTTAATCACTTATGAACCATCAATTATGTCAAACCAGTAATGTGCAGTTTCATGCTCTAAGCATCGCTATTATGTCTGTGGTTTGTACTTATGAATCCAACCACTATATGATCATGACAAAATAGCCCCTATTGAATTATTAATTTATCTATCTTTTACAAATTTGTGAAATTGATTTGCATATGGATTAACTTTTTAATAAAAAAAAATCAAAATACACCTTTTGTTGGTTGAAACTAAATCGATATTAGTGTAAATATTGATGGGTAGTTTTAATTTGATTAAAGAACTTAACTTTTCCTTTTTCAATGCTTTGAATTACAGGTCGTTGCAGAAGAACCTAACTAGAACTACTTTTCGCCACTTAGTGCAATACCCATGATGGGGAATGCCTTTATGGAGCTAATAAGAAGCTTCACTATTGTGCACTCCAAAGGACCAGAATATAAAGAAGGGTGGTTCTTGAGAATGTTTAGATTAATTGGACTGGCGGTGCCTGGTATGCCGGCTCATACTCAAGACTATGTCAACTCTACTCGCTTGGGAGATCCAGAAGTATTTCTACCAAAGAAGCAACAAGTCATGCTAGAACCTATCAATATCATTAATGACCTTAGAAGAGATTAAGAAATAATAAAGTGAAGTGATTTTTTTTGTCAATAAAGTGAGGTTAATTTGATGCATGTGCACAAGTGGACAGTCAAGTATAAAATAGATAAGTTCCAGGACTGCATATTTATCAAATTGTAATCTATTTCTGTCATGTTTATCGAAAGATTAATTAATTAAGGGTGTAACGAAGCTGTTGTTTGATTCATTATATATAATTAAAGTTTGTAACTATACATATTTACAAAATATTCAATTATAAATAGTTAAATTCTAGAGGTGTTTGATGTAGTTATGTTTTACAATAGGTTTTAGTGAAGCAGTGCGTTTTATAGCTGGAGGATACATGCCATATCATGCCAGTGTACGATCGGTCGTCTGAGTAGAGGAAGCAAATTGTTAAGAAGCCAGAAGCATTTCTGAGAACCTTGGCTAACGGTTCACGAGCTGCAAATCACTATATGGTTAAGTAATTTATGTTATAGTCTTAAATATACGAAAATATCTTAGATTAATGGAGCTTTTTCATGTTTCTTACTAAGTCAATGATATAGTGCCTTGGTGTCATTAATAAAATGATTTGATTTATCCGAAAAATATAGTTGAGGAATATCGATGTGTGAGAGGCATGACTGTAATTGTTGAGAATTTCTACAAAATTTGAGGAATTTGAAATTCAACAAATTAATTCCTACTCAAATATATGATTTTGTATATAACAATGAATATAGTCGAATCTACAAAAATTAATAAAATTTATTTATTTAAAAAAAAGTAAATCAAATATAGGAATGTTTTGATCTCAAGAAAGAAAATTAAAGTAAATAACAAAATATATAATAAAAACAATAAATCAAATTAAAGATCATAAGAATTCAGTTAAAAAGAAATAAATAATAATAAAATCTAACCAAAGTACATATTCATTTAATCCTGTGAATTGATTGTTGGTACTCAAAATAATATGAAAAATCTTTCCTCTCTTTGGTCGATTTTGTTGACAATATTTTCTGTGTTCTTCTTTTAATATTATGTATTACTGAATTTCCATCCAGTTGAGGTACTTTTCCAATTTCTTTTCTGTTCTCTCTCTCCCTCCCCTTCCATTCTTCTTTTCCGTCATTGATAGCAGCGTGCATATTGGATTTAGTCCTATAGTTTTGCTTCTTGTTCTTATCAACTAAAAAGTTTCTCACCAAAAGTTAATTTACTTTTTTTGTAAAGTAATTTTTAAAATCAATTTATATATTCTGATAAGTTTAATTTATATTTTTAATTGAATGTTTTCAAATTAATTTTTATTTATTTATTTATAATTCCCTGTACAATTACAAACTTACGGAATAGTCCTTACACAAATATTTCACAAATTATTCCTACAATTTCAGAAACACTAAAATCAACCAACCCTAAAAAAGGAAAGAAAGAAAGAAAACAAATTAACTTATAAAAAGTTTTTATGAAAATCTATATTGAGAGAATGAAAAAAGCGAAAATGAAAACGATAGATTATTCGTGAACGTACGGATGAGAGAGTGGAAAACAGAGGAGACCTCTGAAATATGTATGTATTTATGTTGATAAGAAAAATTTATTTATAGAAAGAGAGAACAATAAATGAAGAAAGAAAAAACTCAACTCATATTTGGCTTGGACACACCTCAATGGTTTGGATTTATCATTTATTGGGCGATGACCGATCAATTGATTGAGGTAATCAACTTACTTATTACAATTAAAACTGGCTAGCTACTTATAGCTAGATATGAAAAAGAAATTCAACATTCTTAAATATTTTTAACGTTTTTAAAATAAATTTTTTTATTTTATTTTATTTTATATATATATATGGTTATTATTTTGCTGTCGCTTTTATAGAGGCCTCCTCCTTTTATGTGGTCCAATTCTTTTAACCTAGGATGGCTTGGTTGTTCATTTTATAGAATCAAAAGATGTGGAATCAAATCAACTTTGTGTGATTGGAATTGTGTCATTTCGGATTGGAAACGAAAATTTCTTTTGTGACGGATGAGGACAGACAGCCAGCTAAAATGGTTGGGAGGAGTGGTGTGTACTGTGTAGAGAGAGAGAGAGACTAACAAAGGAGAGGTAAAGATGAGTGTTTGAGATTAATGAGAAGAAGAAGTGAAAACTCCTTGTCGAAATTTTGCTAGAAATTCTTGCGCTATTAGAGAGAAAACATCTTGTTTCTCGCTGAATTGTCCATGCCCTTTTTACAAAATTAAAAAAAAACGAGCAAGAAATTCTCACTATTTGGTGAGAATTTTCCGCTAATTTTCATTTTGTTACATAAGATCAGGAAAATTTTTTGAATGTTGCGTCTCAATTTTGGAGATGTTTCTTTCATTCAATGGATTGAATCTAAGATCTCGGACCAATAACACACATTTAATCACTTGATTTAGGGATTCAATTTTCAAAATATTAGTGAAAACACCATTTGTTCTTGCTAATTAGTGAGAAATTCTTCTATAATTCGCAGCTTTCTTATAGGTTGTAACAAAAGAATTCGAAAACAACCTACTAACTTCTGTGTTAAAATTACTTTTTGAAAGTATATTTAAATATATTTTTTGCAGACAACATGATACACGGGTTCTCATCACTTGACTACTATAGAATTCGAAAACAACACCACTTGACTACTATAGATTTTTTGTATACCGGATGGACTTTACACGGATAAATGATTCACAAAAAACAGAGGACAATCGGTTTGATTAATTATTTAATGACCAAATGGTTATCCATTTGTAGTCTTTATCGTCTCCTCTACCTGCTCCAAGTCAATGGGCGATAACAAATTGATAATGTCTGCTTGCTTCAATTCTTGTTGTATTGATCTTTTCGAAGAGGAACTACCATTAGCTTCATTAGAAATTAATTTCGTTTATTATTTTTTATCTAATTTTGTCCATTTTTCTTCTGTTGAATTGGTTATAGATCAAGTTAGAATAATGCTAATGATCATTAAGGGAAGTTGCTAAAGTATATATACTACAATATACGACCTTAAATATTGCAGCATACTATGTATTACAACATTGAGGAAATCCCACAACTTACTGAAAGAACAAAAGAATTGGCATATCACATATATGCACATGGTTTTCTGGATTTTACATGTTTTAAGCAAAGTAATTATATTGCAATATTAATATATCGCGCATGAGAGCAATTTCCAAAAATGATCCTACCAGCTGAATTAGTTGTACCACTTGGTAACTTTGAGCTCGTTTGACAACACCACCTTATAATATGTTATTAGATTTTTTTTTTTTTTTTCAAAAAGATGGTGATTCTTGTTTAATCTATTTAAAATATATTATATGTTGCATGCTATCCACTAATACCTACGCTTTTCAAATAAGTCGTGGTAACTATAATTTAAATTTTTATGAATCAATTTATTGTGGGCAAAAGACAAATTGATGTACGTAGGTGACCCGCTAGCATCCCTAATTGGCACTTCAACACTCTAAGGAACTTATTCGGTTTTTGGAAAAGGGAAAAACTTGATTAGGAATTGGAATGTCCCAATTCCACACGTCCAAGCAATGACCAAATGGCATTTCATCTCCTATTCCTCACCAATTATTCTCTATATATTTTAATTAGTCCAAAAATATGAGAGATTGGAATAATTAAAATTTATTGACAGAGAATTGTAGCAAAATTCACCGAAAAATACTTGACTTCTTTATTTATTTTGCCACTAAGAAGTAATCCATTAGAAGTGTTTTTTCCCATTATTAACAATAATTGTTAAATATCCCGCATTGAGCAAATAAAATTTTCAAATGCTATTTATAAATGTGTGGCAATTTCTCATTTTACAAGTTTTTAAAAGAGATCAGTTAGGCGCAATTATAATTTGGTATCAAAAAGCCTAATTAACTAATATCGTATCAACATTTCTTTTACATTAGCTCTACTTGTGAATATATCAAACATTTGATCATCTTTTTTATATAAATATTTGATTAATCTTATAATCAAGTATTCATCCGGAAGTTGTAATAACAATCATATACGGTTACTTTTTGTTTTTTTTTGCAACTACACCATCGCATTAGCTATACACTTTTGGGCATGTGGTTCACATGCAATGGTGAGAATCAAGCAAATGATATCCTCCTTCTAGTTCTATCAATTCACTTTCAACTCCAACACGCCAAATTCTCGTACAGTCATGGATCGGTGCTTTCATAAGAAACCTCTGTATCAGCTATTTATTTACATTCCCCCACGAAATTCCAATTCAAATTTCCTCAACATCATGACACATTTTATTTGTTAATGTTGTACAAAATATAAATTCGTGCTAAATATTGTTGCAAAGTTAAACCTTTGCCTTTTTTGTCCTCCAGACTAGTTACTTGCATATATAAATCTAGCCATGAAATCTTACGACTTCTCCGAAAATTACATGGTATTGAGACCAGAAGATATCAGTTTTTTCAAAATCTTTTGCATTTTCTGGGAAGATGAAATAGAGAAAAGAGCATATGTCGACTTCCCCAGTGGTAAGGAAGAAAATGTCCGTCGCAGATGGTTAATCTTTCTTTCTCTACTGTCGCAAAAGATTCTGCAATCCTCGATGGCGAAGTGGATGTTTGGAATCGGTCCAAAAATTAAGTACTGGCTTAATCTAATATCTTGTAACCGCAATATCTTCTTGCTCTTCTGGAATTTCTTAAGAGGTCAGTCGATCGGTCCAATTCATAATTGATGTCATAATTAATCAAATTACATTCCATATGTTGAATTTATCTAGATATTAATGAACTAGTTTTATAATTTACTTATATATATGTAGGAAAGGTAGTGAAACCGATTGAAGCATCAGAAACTTACTTGTCGGTTCTTGGACACTTAGACAAGCCAGTGAATTTAGATGAGAACATCAAACATGCTCCTAATTGTAGATACTACAGTGCACTTTCTGCAATGGCTTCTAAGATTTCGTACGAGAACGAAGCCTTTATTAAAAACACTGTCAGAAATCACTGGAAGGTATTAATTGACGTAATACTACACTCACCTACTCACTCAATATATGGTTGTGGATCAGTCTCATATTCTTGGAAATAAACAAAAATTAGTTAAAGAAACGCTAATCATCAAAGCAATATGGCGGAATGTTACATACTTTAACTCCAAAAACCTACTAGTTCAATATAGTTTTTCATGCATATGTGCTTTTTGATAAGTTTTTCATGCACACGTAAATGATTGAATTACCTATCAAAAAAAAATGTAAATGATTGAATTTGTTAAAATGTGAAAATTGATACATTGGTGATTAGTTAAAGAATTAGCTCTGAAATTCTCTATTGTTTTTCAAATTTTTGGCAGATGGAATGGGTTGGATTCTACGATTTTTGGAATGGTACGCAACCAACTCTAATCGTAAAAAATGGAGGATTGTTTTTTTTTTGTAAAGCTTTGATCATGCACGTTGCTGCTTTTCTATATGTAACAGTCAGATAAGTTTTTTCTTCTTTGTAATAATTAATTATATTTGCAACAAATTTAATTATAATTGGTGTTAATAAAATTAAAATACTTACTTTATACAAACGATTTATCAGATTTTCAAAGGAAATGGACGACGCAGGTCTTCATTCTACACGACGAGACCACCGACCCCGATACGATTGTGGTGGCCTTTAGAGGAACAGAACCATTTGATGCAGATGCATAGTGTTCCGATGTCGACATATCCTGGTACGAGGTTCCAGGATTAATGGGAAAAATCCATGGAGGTTTCATGAAGGCATTAGGCCTATTAAAGTCCAAAGGTTGGCCACCAGAATTCGAACAAGATAAAAACCGACCCATTGCATACTACACCATAAGAGAAAAATTGGTAGAATTTTTTATACAAAATGAAAAAACCAAATTCATAATCACTGGCCACAGCTTGGGAGGGGCACT
>CAODLS011850173.1:0-12140 GCA_948243855.1 Flueggea neowawraea | reverse complement strand
TGTCATTATTGGCAAGTATATGACTCTTTTCAATAAATAGAGCTCAAGGAAGTATCCCAGTTTACAATTAAAAAGTCCCGATGAGCATTTGTATACTATGATGGTTAATGACCTTCCTGAGCAAAGTAAAGTGTAAGTCTTTTTGTTTTAGTGTAGTTTATTCTCATTTTGTACTCTGTTTGTACTCGTCTGACATTGTGTTTTTCTCTTAACTTTTTTCCCTTCATAGTGATTGTGATGCTTTTACCTTTGCCAATGCGAAGTACTTTGTCATGGGCAAGGGTTTGTTAAAGGCTTTTGATGTTAATGTTTATAGTAAGTGGCTTGCTTGCTTGCTTTATCTATCACGACCCGCTTCCGGACTATAACTGACGTACAAGCATCGAAGATCAGAAACACTACCCAACTAATTCCTTGAAAATGTCCATTACAACATTCATCATCCAAAAACATACGAAATATAAAACATGTTTGTGCTAAATCAAATATATAAGTAAATCTAGAACAAAATAATATTGGTGGATAACACCAGTATAAATATACCAAAATAAAAATGGCTACCCAGTAACCTTATAGTATCCCAGTGTGGAGCTCTATACCAAAAACAGAAGAGCACGGCCAAAAAGGTATCACTAACCAATAAGATGTCTCACTGGTATCCAAGATGTGGTCTAGTTGTCGAAGCCAAAAACTATCCATTTGAAAAATAAGATAGAGAGAAACAAGAAACGAAGAAAATAAAGGGGGTCAGAACTCAGTGAGGAATGACACTCCAGAATGTCTTATACGTGCCTCACAAAGACTGGTTTGAAAACTGTTCAAAAAATTCCACATGTCGATATACAAAAGTATATACATATATACACATTGCATACATAGTACAGTTTTAGAAAGAAGAAATGTTTCGAAAATGTTTTCACACAAAGCAAACATATGCATACAGGCGTTACGATACTATTAGTATCAAAGTCAAAAATAGAGTATAAGTAGTGTAGGACGGATCATATCAACAGTGGGATGTGCACCAACCAATCAAAGTGTAGTAATCATGGACTTTGCCACTAATCAAAAACAAATCATGTGTCGAGCCGGGACACATGGCTACCGACATCCCTAGTAGCTAGGATTTGTCAAAACATTGGTAAACTAAAGGCTATGTACCCTGTAGCTAGGCATCTCACATTAGATACAAAATCCATAATATCATAATATACAGAAACAGAGCATGTAATTCAGAATAAAAAACAGAGTGGATATATACATATATTTATATTTATATATATAATTTCAAAAACAAAGTTTTGAATTTTAATTCATATAGTCCAATTATTAAATTAACCAATCCTTAGATTAATCCAAATTTAGAATAGGTGTCAAAACACAACAAAAATACATATAGTTTCAAGACACAGCATATGTGTCTGAAGCTGTCATCCACTCACCTGGATGCCCAAGATCTAACGGTCAGCACCACTGTCGGCCAGTTGATCGCACTGACAGGAACAAGAAGTTGAAATAGACATCAGAAATAAAGCATATCAGAAACAAAACAAATGAGACATTGGTACTATGGATGTACTGAAATGCATGCACATACATATACAAACTTTGACTCTCAAACAATTTCCAAAAAAAACCATTTCTAACCAACTAGTAATATATATACCCCAAAATTACACCACGGTGTAAAATTGCACTTTGGGCCTCGAGCTTCGAAAAATTACCAATCAAACCCCAAAATATATAATTCCATAAATTAATTTGAAAACTCCAAAATTATTATTGAGGCCTCAAAATATTCAAATATACCCAGATAAATCTCTAAATATACACAAATTAATAATTTGACCCACAAATGCAAAATATTGCTTCTAGTCCCTCATGGCAAATTACCATTTAGTCCAACTTCCCATCCTTCGATTCCAATCGATTCCAACCATACCACTCACTTCTTATCATCCTCTAAGACACAAATGAAACATCTATTACAACCAACAACACCTAAATCATCAAGAATTGTTCCCTAAAATTTTGGATTTCCATAGAATCATTAACAAAAAAAATCAAATCTTCAAATCCTATACAAATTCATGTTCTTTCAAGTCCCTCATACCTTAATCTAATAAAAACAACCTAAAATCTAGCTTCAAATCTGTTCAAAATTGGACTCTAACTCCATACAAACCCATTTCGTTGTTCAGTCCCTCCTAACAAAAGAATGCTCAAAATGGAAGACAAAATCAAGATAAAGTGATGATCTTACCTCAAGGATGCAAAAGAACGGATTGAGGGGCAAGAGAGAATGATTCGGAATGAATTGAAGTGAAGAGGAGAGAAGAAAATGAGAAATGGCCAACGGAAGTCGGGGTTGGATGATTTAAAACACAGCCGATTAAAATGCGGTGTTTTATTTATCAAACATAAGCCGAGAGATGAGCGTGTCGAGGAAGGAGAATTGCATTTCATGCATTGACCCAGTAAAAATGTGAATGACTACATCCAACTATGGACGACAGTAAGCAGAACAGTGTGTAGCCAAACTCCAGCATATGAGACGCATGTTTCAGACACAAAACGCGCGTTTTGTGGCATGCTTCCTCCAAAATTCATCTCTTCCAATTTCAATCGAATATCTCCAGTTTCAACAAACCTATTTCACTTCCAAAATTATCATCAACTACCCAGCAACATCTTAAACACAAAAATTCACCCGTCAAACATCAAAGTTTGGTTCGAAAGCCGGTAGAAACTACCGAAAAAATTAATTAAACGTGTGAGGTGTTACATTCACTGTCTGTGTAAAGTCGATCAATGTCGAACCATACAAAAATGTATGTTGATCTATGTGAAGCTTGGGCAGCATTGATCATAGATCCTAAATCTCGAAAATCTAGTGTGTACTCTAAAAGCAAAAGCTTGTGCATCTTTGAACTTGTTATGTGTTGAATTCAAAGAGGATTAGAAAACCACTCAATACTTTTTGGAACAAAATGTCTATAAAACATGGAAGTGAAAAATTCCACTAACTCCATCACCTTATTAGTGCAAAGGATTATGCGATCACTTGGCTATTTTATAAGTATCAAGGTGCAATTTGTTGAATGTTGCATTTAATGAGTAGTTAGTTGGTGTGACACTAACTAAGCTCGCGGTCTATGACCATTGATGCTGATACTTGTCACAAAATTCATAATAAAGAAGGTAGAGCATGAGGCCTACTTGATTAGAGAGCTAGTGAAACTGATTATAGTTTGATCAAGGACATAGTCCAAAATCATTATCCACTTCTTGCCTAGAAGTTAGGAGCAAATCAAGTTGCACCTAACCCATAATTATCTCAAACAATAGATTGCAAGGAATTTAACAAAGTCTTATTCTATTGGATAAATTCCAATACAAGGTGGGAAAAAGGTTTGAGAACATTGATCCTTAAGAAGTGAGAGATTAAACAGAATTTCGAGGAAACCTTGAACATTAACAATGTCAACATTTTACGAGTAAAATGTTAACTACCAAAGGCTCATATTATTAGATGATGCACTTTTGAGGGTATGTTCTTAAACTCACGCAAGTGAGAAGAGTTACCTTGTTCAATGTTCTTAATTGAATTATGTTATTAGTTAATGATTGATTCAAACTTTCAGGATCCTTATAATAAAGTTTTGGCACGACTTCATTAAACTCTGACTAGTTCCAAGGAACAATTTTAGCATGCAAGGAACAACTAGAAAGTGAGAGTTGAAGGAACTGGTGTGTGCAAACTAGTCTCGTGCAAAATCCAATCCTTTTCTTATAATAGATTATGTCACAAACTTATTGAAGTTTGCCTTTAAGTTATGACCTAACAATAACGCCACTTGTTAGAGTTTGTTTGAGTGGGAGTCTACTTAACACTAGAAGTGGTTTCTTAATTAACGTAAAGTGCCTAACTATTGAAATCCTAGTTTCCATTTGCCGCTACTTCACTTGGTCATAAGGGATTATATGAAGTTAATGCCTACAACTCTTCCATATTAATAAATCAAGTACATCGATTAGTTCAAGTGGGAGTATTAGACAATTATATAAGTTCAAGATGTCTAATTGTGAGCATTGTGAAATGGAAATACTAGAGAGAAAACCATCTCAAAAGGCATTTTGAGCTAAATACCCATTGCAATTAATCCACCTTTGATGTTTGACGTCAAAAGTATAAGAGGGCAAGGTTAAGGCCAATAGCTTCATCACTATGGTATATATGATTGTACTCATATATATTTGATTCCTTATAAGTAACAGTAGTCAAGTTAGTTCTTACTTCTTGCCAGCCAAGATGAGAATCAAATAAATTTTTGTGGATCGAAGTGGTCGTGAACATCTACGAGATGAGTCCAAAGTTTTATGTAATGAAAAGAAATGAATGTAAGTTGTTTATTCATATATTCTGCTAACAACCATATAACAAAAAGAGAAATGAGACTCTCTGTAATATGGTAAGAACTACGATGTTAAAGGCTGCAATGTTAAAATACCATATGCCCTCCAAGTCTGTTACTTATACAACTCATCGTTTGTGGGTTGGTCGAGTGTGTGACCTAAACCACCTATAACTAAGAAATGTATTGCCAATATCAACGCTACCTGGTTTATAAGGATCAAAAGGCATAAGGTATAAGGTACATAGCTGTGTCAAAATGATACATTCTTCGTGTGATAATAAGAATGGCATAGTAACGAGTTATAAGAAGTGACATTCTTAGTGAATAGATTTCTTAATTGGGATAGAGTGGAAAAGATTTCACTTTCTTTAAGACTCAAGAAATAAAACCCTCAGGATCAGTTCATTCGAATGGGAGAATTCTAGAGGAGGATGATGGATGAGGGACAAAGTTAAGTAATGTAAATTAGTAAATTACATATCCTTAAGTTTTTTAAATTCTCAGGAGATCATCCTTAGTGATTGTTTTCTCTTTCTTCGAAAATGATACATCGACTCAACTTTTATCTCATCTACCTCAAGCATTTTTGGATGTTCCTAATCCTGACTTAAGTGGGAGCAAGAGTCTTATTTTTCAATAGGAGTAGGAAAACTTAAACCAGTTGGAGTTCCTTAACGGATCTTGAACCCAGTGTGAGCATTTGGAAAATGCATGAGTCTACAAGGGATAAAATTCCACGACGACATTTTTCAATGAATGAATCGATCATGATCATTTTAGTAATCCCACAAGTCAAGGATGAACCTGCGAGTATGTTAGCGGTTCACTCATCCCAGTGCAAAGTTGAATGGATTAAGGCAATGGAAGTGCGAATGATATTTTGAGATTGAACCATGTTGAGAACTGGTTAATCTACCCAAAGGGCAAACACCCATTGGAGATGAATGGATATATGAAGGATATATCGAGTAAGACTTCGATAATCGCTAAAGAGAATTTAATCAACGAGATTGGACAAGTCCACCTTGTTAAAAGATTCACCTACATAAATGACTTAATTATTAGGCTTGTCTATACCTCGACCTACATTAATGGATGTAAAGATTTCTTTTCTCAATAGAGATTTGAAATGGAAACATATATGGTTTAACCTAATGGTTTTATGGTCCAATGTATAAACTTAGACAATATTCGAGAGAATGGTATATTCATGTATGTTGTGATAATACTGAGATGAATCTTGTCATTCTAACATTGTAGCTAGTAATAGTCTAGCACACTTGAATGACTCCAAAGATTGGTATAAATTCAACTTTGAGATTACTATTATGGGTTGTCCTTGGAGTCAAACTCCAAGAGATTGTTTAAGTAAGTTGTTGTTGTCCTCCACGAGAGTTGTATCAACAACATCTTTGAACGATTAATAATGCATAACCCTTAAGTAATCCCATAACTAAAAGCAAGTTTCTTAGCAAGTGCATGTGTTCATAAACAACATAAAAGGAAGAACGTGTAATAAATGTTCTTCACCCAAATGTCATGTGAATTGTTATTTTGTAATGTAGAGTACAAGTGTTGATTACAAGATTGTGTCTTATTGTACACAAGTTTATGCCTAGGTGTGTCCAATGCTTAGAGTTTGCTCTACTAATAAGTTAGATAGCAAACATTGATCCAATACAAAGAGGACATTAGAGAGCAGTGAATGAGATACTTGGATGCTTAAAGAGGCACTATAAGGAACTATGTTATCATAAAGGTTTGCGATAAAATGAGACAGTTGCTAGTTAGACATGTGATTTAGACGCAGGGAAATCCATGTCTGGTTATGTGTTCTTAGTTGGTAGACTACTATTCCACATTATAGTGAGGAACACATATAGATGTGTGTCAAAAGAAGTTATGCCCATAACTTCTTAAGTTGCAGTGTAATAGTTGTAAACAACTGTTAGGGTCTTAATAAATAATGGAATGACACTCTAAGAGGAGGGTGAATTAGAGTTTTAATCAAGTTGAAAACTTTGTTAAAAAACTTTTGCAACTCAAAGAATTAACAAAGTCTTTTACAAATCAAATCAAAATTAAAACACGGAAGCAATAAAACAACTAATTCATAAACAAAATAATTCAAAAATAAAGCAAGATAAAAAGAGTAAGAGAGAGAGAAAATCAAATCTTAGTATTTATAATGGTTCAATCTTCTTGACTTACATCCACTCCTCTAGATCCACTAGAGAGTTCAATCAACTAACTCCTCACTTTCGTCACCCACTAGTTTTCTAAGACTAACTAGCAACCACTCTTATTTTTATAAGGATCAACAAGAAAACCTAACTAACCTCAAGCAAATAACTTTGCTTATTACAAAATCAACCCAAAGATATAGCAGATATAAGGATCACACAAACCCAGAGTGTGATAGCGAGTAAATAGCTCAAATGGGTTATAAAGGTAGAGAAGAGAGATAAAGTGATTAGCAAGTCTTAGCAAGGGTATCTCTTACTTCTCTTCTGTTTTGATACGTCTATTTATAGCCACTTAAAAGAATATAGTCGTTGGAGTCTCGAAGTAGCCGTTGTGAAATAAGACAAATTCTGTCCAGTAAATGACATCATTGTCTTCTACGTGCATAGCCACCATCTACGTGCATAGTACCTTGTTTCATCTGAGTTCTACATGTGTTGATAGCAAGTCTATGTGCATTGCAAGAACTCCAGCGGATCAACATATATGTGCTTTGTTCTTCTTCTACGTGAGTTGATCTTGAGTTCTTCATACTCTGTGCCACGTTCTACGTGCATTGCTTCAATCTTTAGAATATGCAGTTTTTACCCAGTGGCTTGCTACATGTGTTGTCCTTTGTTTTGCGTGCGTAGTCGTTCAAGATTGTACCTTTGGTCTCCACATGTGTCAACACTTGTCAATGAATATTTGAATTTGAATAACTGAGGAGCGTCTTGATTTTGTTAGCTTGTCCAGCTCATCTCGTGTACGTGCTTAGCATGAATAACTGTGTATGTAGATCTAAGTTCTCTCTGGCACTATCTAAATTTTTGTAAGAGAATATTCCAATTTAAATTTTAAGGAGCGTCTTGATTTTGTCAGGTAGTATAGCTCATCCCTGTCTACGTGTGCATCACTCTCTTCTGCATGCATAGAATATCTCTTTAAAGATTGCATCTTTTCTCTTCTACATGCCTTCAACTCTCCTCAACGTGCCTCAGCTCTTACACATTTTCTCGTCATCAATCTAAGCCATCGTCAACATGCGTTGTATAGTATTTGTGTGCGTAGATGTGTGTAAATAATTTTCAATAGCATATGCTTCTCATTTACGTGCCTTATACGCTCTTCTGTGTGCGTAGAAGCCAACTATGCATTCATTAACGTGCTTTGATGACTTATAAGGTGCTCTATAGCCAGAAATCAGTCAGTCTGCAACTTTGCACTTCTTTCATGGATGTTTTGCATTCATCATCATCAAAACTGAACTCAACAATAGCAAGGTTGACCCTTTAGTGGAATGATCCACTTAGCTCCAAGCCTAAAGAATCAACGAAAATCATTAGAGACAGTCAACTGGATTGCTTGAGGATCGAGAAGATGTATTATAAGTCTTAGCAAATCGGATCAAGTATCGATTTTGTGAAAACTTGGTTGAACAAGGATAAGTAAATTTGAATACAAGTCTCACATGGTGAAGGGAACTTGAAATGTAAGTCCAATGCGAGACGTAATTATATATCCGTTAATAAAATCCTTATAAGGAATATGTTCCTTATGGTCTGCATGACATGTGTATCCTTTTAAAAACAAGATCTTTAATGAGATCATTGTTTGCAATACATGAGCGCGAATGTTGAGATTTAACCTTTATTGTAATGTTCATTGTGAAAAGCATGTTGGACAGAGAAGTAACTCACTCGCACGGGTGTTTACCTTAGTTTTTTCCTAGTTTGTTGGGAGAAGAACTAAGATGAGGCTAATTTTGAACGCAGAAGAGAGCACATTCATAATCGAGAAGCCGTCTTGCAATTTACAGTGGTGAGCCTATTGTAAATAGGCAAGAAAAGTCGTATGAACAAAGACATATGCCTTGGGATAAATTCCTATGTGATCATTGACTGATCAGTTGCTAAAAGTGAGAGACTTTCGCATATTTTGTCTTATAAGGTTAGATGGTGAGATACATCGTAACCAAAGCTTCTGTGTGGTGTTGAAAAATATTTTATAAACATGTGCTCCTTCAAAGGAAGGAAAGAACACCACAGTACATGATCATACCATGTGTGCTATATATGTGATACCATGAGGATGAAAAAAGTTGATAAACAATCTCACTTTTCCTTGTGTGAGACCCCGTCGTGAACATGTGGTTCTCGATATTACCTACCCCTAGAACCTTTAACACATTCAAAACGTATAGTTGAGTTTGGATACTTTAGTTTCATGGTTGATTCGATCGAGCGTGTTAAGCTAGGCAAGTGCACTTGGTTATGTGGATTGTTTAGTATAAGAGGGGAAGTTTGTTTCTAGATGCATTCACACTAGTCACAAAATGTTTGCTTAGTCGGCTCTCATGTAGTGAGTTACATGACATGTGAACTTTGAGTAAATCTTTCATAAGATTGAAAAGTTCGAAAGCAACGATTGTGTGGTTACGAACTAAGAGAAGGCATACGTTTTCCAGCAGATTGTGCTGCTGTTTCATACACCTTGGTAGAATAAAGTTATTCTACGAGAGAGACCTTTAAGCAGGATTGAGATATGAGTTGTGCTATATCCTTAACCGGTGTACAGCAAATACACTCTCATCATATGTTGGTCGCGCATGACATGATGTATTTATCAAGACTGGTAGTAGTTCCTTCATAATCCATGGCGAGGTATAGTTCCGTCATATATGAGTGGAGATGTTGGAAAAACTAGTCCGCCCATGACATGTTAACCGGACTCGGTCAGTTAAGAAATGAACCGGATTGGTAGAACTTATCTAATCTGTTTACTAAAATAGATAGAAAGGTGGAGGGTTAAGAGACAGAATGTCTGTTCTTTCTCTAGACCCACTTACTCCATCACTTTTCTCTTTTGAGAGGAAAAAAAAAAGAGAACAGACGTTCTCTTCACCAAAAATAGAAGAAAACATTCTTGCCCCTTCCTCTCCACACAAAATCATGCACTAATCTATGTGAGGCATTTAGACTACGTAATAGTTGAGTATTCTCGTCAATTTCGATTCAATCGTGGTTTACTCGCGAGACCAACAACAAAATCGATCTTGGAGTTGCTAATCCGCTGCTATCCTCGCTATTCATCCGCTTGCCTCGAAGAGAATGACCTGAATTGGCTTTGTCGACTAGATAAGTACACGTATTCCTTCAATTCTCACCATTGAACTTATAACCTTATATACTGAAATTCATTCTAGTATTACTTTTGGTGTTTTCGGATTGTTTAATATAATATTAATTAATTTAATTTTTTTCAACTAAAAAAATCATTTTGTACATTCAACTCATATTTTGAGCATTTTTTTGACAAATTTATTACTCATCGGTAATTCTAAAAAATACTATAGTATTTTTAATGTTTATTTTAAGTACTTTTATATGCACACCTAAAAAAAATATTTTATGTTTTGAACAACACCACTCCAATTACAAAATGAGGAAATGACACCTAATGTCATTTTTTGTATTTTCATTTCATATTTGCAACATAGCATATTTTTACATATTCTTATAGACTTATACAACAATCATATTTTCACTTTCTAAAATACAATAATATTTATATTTATTTTTTAATTTCTCTCCTCACCCACACTCTCTCTGTTCGACTATTCGTCTATCTCCTTCTGCAACTCACTCTATCTCTCTTCTCCAACACTTCTTGTACGTTGCCTTCTCCTTCTCCTCTTCCGCCTCCACTCTTCCTTCTCTCTCCTCCATTCTTTTTCCCTTTACTTCTCTGCCTTCTCTTTCTCTCTATTTTCTCCTTGGTCCTCCCTATGCTCATATGTTCTCCTTCTTGTCAATTGTCTTCCTCACAATGGTTGATTACGATCTGGAGAGCGAGAGAGAGACTTGGGCAGAGATGCACAACTAGAGTGAGGCGAGACAAAAAGGCACAACTAGAGTGAGGGTGGGACAAAGAGACTCAATGGGAGTGAGAGTGACAACAGGATATGAGTGGCGACATGAGAGGGGTGGCGGCTAGGGTTCCAAACATTAAGAGAACTTTATGTTTGACGTGCTTGAATAATAAAGAAAACAATCTAAATTTTTTTTGTACTCGATTTGGTCTCGTTTTGTACTCGGATAATAAATAAAACTTTAAACTTTGATGTATTTGAATAATAAAGAAAACATTGAACTTTTGGTTCTATACCCAATTTTGTTGGTATTTGTTCTTCACTTGTTCTTATTTTGTTGATTGTATTCGTGTTGTACTCGACTTGTTCTCATTTCGTTCTCATTTGTATTTATTTTAAAATTTGACTTGTACTCATTTTTGTTTGTGCTTATACTCTACTTGTTCTCATTTTGCTATTTGTACTCGTTTTGTACACGACTTGTACTCGTATTTATTAGCACTATTTTGTATTTGTTTTTTTCCTGGTCAAAAGAGTTTTCATTAACAATAGTTTGTACTCAAGTTGTACTTGACCTGTACTCGTTAGTCATCGGTCAAAAAAAGTGGTCAAAGTACAGTCAATTTTTTGACGTCTGGTCAACAAGCATTTAAACTGTTATATTTTTTAATATTTTATTATGTATTTCCATTTATGACATGTTCTTATATGTGGATTGCATTTGTGAAATTGGTTTTTGTTTTGTTGGGTATTTGTGTGCTTCACCCCTTACAAAATCTAATAATTTAAATACAATTAATAAATTAAAAGTGTCTTTTCTACATTTTATTGCTACCAACTAAGCTCGATATATAAGTCCTTTGGCTTAATTGTTGACAAAAAATGGCTAAAAAACTATTTTAATATTTTAACGATGAGATAATATTAACGACTGATAAAATACATTTTATATAGGAAAGGAAATTAGAGGTGGGATTTAATTAGTGGATATTCATTGACTTATGGTTATGGTAGGAAAATAAAAAGATAAAAAGAAAGAAAAGTAGGGGCAGGTCAGGTCTGGTCTTTTTCTTTTGTAAGTAAGAGTAGCAGTAAGTGGCTCTAACCAACACTACCACTTTCTCTCACACTCGCCCGATCTCGCCGCTTCCGATCCTTCTTCAGGTAATGCCTCTTTCCTTCGCAACGGCAATGCTCTTCCTTTTAGGGTTCTTCATTCATTTGTTTCACGATTCTCACTTTTACTTCACGTGACCCACTCTCTACGACATGCCGTTTTGCATTTTGATTAACACCTTCATTTTTCGTGTTTCGCTGTTTCTTTCTCTTGAAAATATTTGTCTCAGAGGAAGTTGACTCGCTCGCTTGCTTTCTCGAGGCGTTATGGACCAGGTGAGTGAAAGATAAGTTCGTTTTTGTTCCTTTTTTTTGGTGTTCTTTTGCGTGTATGCTTTTGTGTTGATTGTGGATTGTTCCGATGTGGCGGCAGTATGAGAAGGTTGAGAAGATTGGGGAAGGAACGTACGGCGTAGTGTATAAGGCTCGGGACCGCGTCACGAATGAGACGATTGCGTTGAAGAAGATTCGGTTGGAGCAGGAAGACGAGGGAGTACCAAGTACCGCCATAC
>CAODLS011850083.1:0-26974 GCA_948243855.1 Flueggea neowawraea | reverse complement strand
TAGTAATACATTATGGCAATCCAAAATCGAGTGGATGTCGGTGATCCGAGTTTAACATTTCATAGTTTGATATTTAGTCCTTTTGTCTTACAATATATAGATTAAGCATAAGGCATGGATAAATGCGAACCTTTTATGCTTAATTCGTTTCTTGATCCCAAGTAGATTGATATAACAAATGACATTGATAAACCCTTTTATCAATTCATTTGAGTATGCATACATTCCATCAATCCTACTCATCAAGTGGCCTAGAGATATCACTCTTCATAAGAGGAACAAATTCATCACTCTTATTATCACTCATCTACAAGATTCATGACATATCCAATCATAGCCTTTATTGTTACCTTATTACCAATAATGTTTGACTAAGTCAAAACATGTGATTCGTCATATAGGAGTAAATAGTGAGTTTCGCTCAGATGACTGAAATATCCCCACTGCATGAAAGCTACTTGTGACATTACTCTATGAAGTGCTTTCATAGTAGGCCATTCCAATACATGTTCCCTAACATGTATCTATGTTCTAAGTGATGTCTTCACATCCATAATTAGTAAAACGTAATTATCCACTTAGCAACATACTAATATCAATTCATTATCATTCCCATGATAATAATCGGTTAGAGACATTTAGAATAGTATTCCTTTTAATCTTAGGGTTTTACTATCAAGTCAAATTTGATGACATAAGGAAGAATGAACTATTGATGGAGATTTTATCTTTATAAGACATATTATAATATTTCAAAGATATGAAATGAAATGCCTCTTTATTAAATGATAAATCGAATGACAATGTACATATATGATTGGACTAGGGCACCAAAACTTACAATCTTCCACTTGCACTAGTCCCAATCAGGAACGAACCTAATACCTAAAGACCTAATATGTCTTTCATGTTTCGGTTTTGGGAGAGCCTTTGTCAAAGGATCCGCTACATTGCCATTAGTATCAACTCTGCATATCTTGACATCTCCTCTTTTGATGATCTCTCGAATGAGGTGGCAACGCCTAAGTATATGTTTGATTCTTTGATATGATCTGGGCTCATTGGCTTAAGCAATGACCCCATTATTATCACAATATAAGTTTACTGGGCTTACGATGCTTGGGACGACATCCAAACCAGTGATGAACTTCTTGAGACAACAACTTCTTTTGATCTGTCTGACGTGGCTATATACTCAGATTATGTAGTAGAATCGACCACGTTGTCTTTCTTGGAGCTTCTCCAGCTGAAGGCACCTCCATTCAGACAAAGCATATAACCAGATTGCGATCAAAAGTCATCATGGTCAGACTGAAATTCAGCATCAGTGTAACTACTTAAGACTAGTTCACCTTCTTGTCCTCCATATGTCATGACTCATTTTCGAACCATGACCGGCGTGCAAGGCGGACCATCTGTGGGAGCCTAGCCCATCTCACACAAGCATCGAAGATTTAGAAACACTACCCGAATTATTCGATTAAAACCATTATAAAAACATTTATAAATATAAAACACTGTATACTAAAATCATAAGTATGTATAATAGGTTATACAAAACGAAATCATAATATTAGAGTATAAAATCCAAAAGACAAAATCATACCCGGTAAGCCAACAACATCCCAATGTAGAGCTCTAACAAAAACAAAAGGAGCTCGAACCAAGAGGGCACTCACTATCAATGGAACGCCTCACTAGGAGAAGGATCTCAAACGGTTGCCGAATGCCAAAAAGTGAACCTGCGAAATAAGATAAGAAACACCGACAAGAAACAGAAGAAAAATGGGTAAGAATCCCTAGTAAGGAAAATACATTCCAGAGTGGCACCAGGCCTCACAAAAACTATTTTAAAAACCATTTCAAAATATTGCATGCAGACATAAGTGTATATACTTATACACATTAATACCGAATAATAATTCGAAAACTCATTTTTGAAATCGTTCGCACCCAAAGCAAACAGTAAGCAGAAACATACATAATGTATATACGATATATTGTATAACTGAAGTGGATATGGGACTTGAAACTGACTGATAAATATCATAATAAGGGTGAACTTTATCACCAAACTGATAATGAGTACGTGTGTCTGGCCTAGAGGTGTAAAACTTGAACCAAAACTAGTGAACCGGACCGAAATCGAACCAGTCAAAACCTGTCAAAACCAGAACTGAACCGGAACCGTGAACAGCACAATAAAAATTGTCGAGTCACGGTTTGGTTTCTGTTCAAGGGTGTTGAGAGCCGTGGAACCGCCGGTTCCCAGTAGGTTGGAACCGGCAGTTTGAACCACCAGTTCAATCCTTATAAACCAATAGTTTTAACCCAAAACAGTGGTTTAAAACCTTCTAAAACTAGTATTTTAACCAAAACTAGTGGTTCAACCTTCCAAAACCATATTTGAACCTCCTAAATCAGTGGTTTTAACCCTTTTAGGCTATCATTTTTAACCAAAATCAACGATTTAATCTTCCTAACCTCAGTTTTAACATTAGTTAATTTTTTTTTTTAAAAAAGATTCAAAGCGGACCAAACCAGAACCAAAACAGCTGGTTGAACCGTTATAAATCTGAACCAGATCAGAATCGAACAGCCCCTGGGCAGTTTGGTTCCGGCTCCATGGTTCCAGGAGCCGGAACTGCCGGTTCGTGAGTCTAGTCTGGCTGAACACATGGCTACCATAAACCCTGGTAAACGAGCCTTGACTGCGTATTGGTATACCAAATGCTACGTTGCCCTACGTAGCATAGGTGCCCCACACCAAATATATATATAGCTAGCACACATGCCAGGTAAAAAATCATTTTTCAAATAATATTTATAAACCATATAAATATCATTTATCGAAAAAAATTGAATATTAATAATCACATAATCCAGATTATTAATTAGTCAAGCCATTATTATTCCATTTTTGGAGAAATGTCGTTCACAGCAAAAACATAGAATTTAGGAGACACTGCCTATGTGTCTGAAGCTGTCATTTCACTCACTTGGTATCCAAAGCTATGGATCCATTTCTGATAAGTATAGGAAGCTGAAACAGATACAAACATAACAAATATCAAAACAGAATATTGGTACTGTGGCGGTACCGAAATCATGATATGTAAATGCAGATGCAGACACTCATCCAATTATGAAAGACCTACTTCTTTCGAATATCTAACATGAAACCTCAAAAATCGAAATCTACGCAAAATTACAGTTAGGTCTCTGACCTTTGTAAAATTACAAACTAGTCCCCGAGAATTGGCAAATTACTAATTAGTCCACAAAATTTACTCATAAGTCCTCTAAGAAGTCAAAATCTCTAAATTAGACCCCTAACTCTTAGAAAATACAAAATACGAAAATTACATCTTTGGTCCATCTGAACCATGGATAACTCGAGTAACAGAAAAGTCTTACTCGAGTTATCCAGACCTTTGATAACTCGAGTTATAAGGAAGCCTAACTCGAGTTATCTAAGCCCTGGCTAACTCGAGTTATCCAAGTAGCTTACTTGAGTAAGTCATTTTCTCAGAATTCCCAAAACTCGACAAATCTTGATTTCACGGATAAAAATCGCAATCAATCACCCACATTGACTCTAGTCAACCTTCTGAACACGAATCTAAGATCCATTCCACTAAAACAACTCGATATCACCCAAAATTGACCCAAACCGAATTGATCTAACCCATTTATGATCATCCCTAAATTTAAGGCCAACTCTAGGTGTTTCTAAACTCCCAAAGGCATGATCTAGCAACCCCAAACATTCATTTCAATAGAGGCATCATGAATCTAACTTTATGAACATGCATTCAAAACCCTAACATGCATATCTTACAAAAGGATGAAGAATTGAAGAAATGTAAGGCTTTAGAAGCTTAATCTTACCTCAAAGATGATGTAGAAGTAAAGAGAAGCACTGGAGATGGATTCTAGACAGATTGGAGTGTTTGAAAGTGAGAGAGTTGAGTGAAAACATTAGGTAGAGGGTATTTATAGACTTTATGTCTGATCGAGCTCTAACTCGAGTTATACACTTGATTACTTGAGTTATCCTTTCCCCAGATCGCTCTGGGTTCCTGGCTTACTTGAGTTATCCATAGGCTTACTTGAGTAATCCAACCCCCACATAACTCTAGTTACAATAATGCCAACTCGAGTTATCCAACCCTTACATAACTCGAGTTATCCTCTTTGCTAACTCGAGTTAACATTCCTTGAACACTGAAAGCAATAAATTAACACCCCAAACTCGAGATCAAGTCGGAGATCCACCGAAACCTTATTGAAAAAGCGAGATATTACACCACAGACCAAGAAAACATCTTTAGTTCTTCTCAAGTACTTAAGGATATTCTTGACTGTGGTCCAGTGACTTTCACCTGGATTAGACTGAAATCTACTAGTATGTTTAAAGCAAAAGCGATATCAGGGTATGTACAAAGCATGACATACATGATGGATCTAATTGCAGAAGCATATGGAATCCTACTCATTTAATCTTTGGCTTGCCTTGTTGTACGACAACCTGCCTTGTTCAGTGGTTTTCCAAAAACCATAAGAATCATTCCTTTCTTGGAATTCAGCATGCTAAACCTCTTTAGCACTTTATCAATGTGCACACTTTGACTTAGTCCAATTAGCCTCTTGGATCTATCTCTATAGATTTGTATCCCTATGATACGTGAGACTTCACCTAAGTCTTTCATTGCGAAACACTTTCCCAACCAAGTCTTGACACTCTGCAAGGTTGGAATTTCATTTCCAATGATCAAGATGTCATCAACATACAACACTAAGAACATTATCGCACTCCTACTAACCTTCTTGTATACACAAAGCTCATCTTCATTCTTGATGAATCCAAACTCTTTGACTGCTTCATCAAAACGAATATTCCAACTTTGGGATGCTTTCTTCAATCCATAAATGGATCTTTAAAGCTTGCATACCTTTCTAGGATTCTTAGGATCGACAAAATCTTCAGGTTGTGTCATGTACACATTCTCAAGGAGATTTCCATTTAGGAATGCAGTTTTGACATCCATTTGTCATATCTCATAGTTATAATATGTTAAAATGGCAAGAAGAATCTTAATAGATTTGAGCATAACGACTGGTGAAAAGGTTTCATCATAGTCAATACCATGATTGTTTTTAAAACCTTTTGCAATAAGTCTTGATTTGAAGATCCCATAGGCTTTTATCATGTAAATCCATTCGCAATCAATAATCTTGGCTCCATCAGGTGGATCCACCAAGTTCCAAACTTGGTTATCATACATAGATTGCATTTATGATTTCATGGTTTCATGCCATTTACAGAGTTTGGATCTACAAATGCCTCTTGGTAGGTTGTAGGCTCATTATAATCTATAAGAACAATTTCTTTATCATCAATTATGAGAAATTCGTATCTCTTAGGCTCATGACGAATCTTACCATACTTTCTTAGGCCTTGTGTTATAAATTTTGACTCCACAACATCTTGTGAATCATCTCGAATCTCTATTCTATCTTCAGCGGCTATTTGTGGTTCTTTTATTTCGTCTAGAAGTACTTTACTCCCACTAATTCCTTTGGAAATATATTGTTTTTTCAAAAAGACTCCCTTTCGAGCAACAAACGCTTTGTTATCAGAACGGTTGTAAAAATAGTATCTCCTTGTTTCCTTTGGATACAATACAAAAATACATTTCCTGAATCTAGGCGCTAACTTTTTTGAAACTTTCCATTTCACAAGAGCTTCGCATCCCCAAATCTTTAGAAAAAGCATTATGGGCTTTTTACCATTCCATATCTCATATGGTGTCTTTTCCACCAATTTAGATGGAATTTGGTTAAGTATAAATGTAGCAGTTTCCAAGGAATAACCTTAAAACGAGATTGGAAGATCTTTTGACTCATCATTGATCAAACCATATCCAATAGAGTTCAATTTCTTATTCCAGCCACGCCATTCCATTAGGGCGTTCTAGTAGGAGTAAGTTGTGAAACAATTCCACACTCCTTAAGATGATTGTCAAACTACTAGCTTAAATATTCTCCACCACTATCGGATCGAAGTGCTTTGATATTATTGCCAAGTTGGTTTTGTACTTCACTTTTGAATTCCTTGAAATTTTCGAAGGATTCAGACTTATGTCTCATAAGATGGGAAAATCCATATCTACTGAAATCATTAGTAAAGGTAATGAAGTACAAATAACCTCTCCTAGCACTTGAAATAAAATGTCTGCATACATCAATATGTATTAGGCTTAATAAATCATTAGCCCTTTCACCTTTATGTGTAAAAGGAATCTTAGTCATTTTGTCTAACAAAAAAGATTCACATGTATCAAATGATTCAAAGTCAAATGAATCAAGTAATCCATCTTTATGGAGTTTTGAAATGTGTTTCTCATTTGCATGGCCCAAACGACAATGCCAAATGTAGCTTTGGTTTAAATCATTTGATTTTAACCTTTTATTAATATTATAGACGAGCTTGCTTTGTTCCAAGTTTAAAACATATATACCATAAGATAAGGTTGCAACACCATAAAATATGTCTCCACGATAGATGAAAAGATTATTATTCTTAATAATAAAATGAAAACCATCATTGTCTAAATAAAAAACAGAAATAATGTTCTTACTCATAGTAGGAACATAATACTAATTCGATAATTGTAAAACAAGTCCACTAGAAAAAGTTAAATAATAAGTTCATACAGCTAATGCAACAACTCTTACTCCATTGCTCATTCGTAGGTCCACTTCGCCTTTCATCAATGATCTACTATTTGTCAATCCCTGCAGGCTAATGCAAATATGAGCTCCATATCCAGTATCAAATACTCATGAAGAAGTAGTAGACATATTGATTTCTATAAAAAAAATACTTGAAGTAGAAGCCTCGCTTATCTTCTTCTTTAGCTTTTTTAAGTAGAGTTTGCAGTTCCTTTTCCAATGACCCGGTTCATTGCAATGAAAGCAAACTCATTCTTTCGCCTTGGTTATCTTGGGCTTAGGCTATTGGGCTTGGATTTTCCCTTGCCCTTGCCAACAAATTTTGGCTTAGCCTTGCATTTGCCCTTCCCTTTATGTACCATAAGCACATCATTAGTCTTAGGAATGCTCTTTTTGGCATTCTTCAACATACCAAGAAGCTCGGTGATGGACTTATCCATGTTGTGCATGTTGTAGTTCATGACGAACTGGTCATAACTACTTGGGAGTGACCCTAAGATCATATCTATGACCAACTCCTTTGTTAACGGAGCACCAAGTCTCTCAAGTTGGTCAATGTAACCTTTCATCTTGAAGATGTGCGCACTATTGAAGTGCTAGGAGCCATCTTACACTTATCCAATGCCTTAGTTGTCAAAAATGTTTCTTAACGAGCTTGCTCTTGGAACATTTCTTTGAGATGCCTCATCATGTCAAATGCCTCCATAGCTTCAAATTGATTTTGCAAATCTGCAATTATGGTAGCGAGCATAAGACATGTGACATTCGTCGAGTCACTTACATGCTTATCATAAGCATCCTTATGTGTTCTAGGGGCATTGGATGCGGGTACTTGGGGAATCGTTGTATCTAGGACATAAGTCTTCCTTTCTTGCTTAAGAACAATTCTTTAGTTTCATAACCAATCAAGGAAGTTAGTCCCATTCAATTTCTCCTTCTCAAGGATAGATCACAACGTAAAGGTTGATGTGTTGTTGTTTGTTGCCATTATTTCTACATACAAAATATGCAAAGATTAATAAGAGGTATTTTAAAAACTCCCACTAAAATTAACATCCCTAAAGTTAATTTAAGCTTTAAACGTAGTAGGTAAAATATCCATATTTCACTCAAAGTTAAGTCAGCTGAGCTAATCCTTAACCTTAGTTATTTAGGTAGAAAACTCATTTTCAATTATATCATATATAACTCTTGTATTACTAGGAATTTTGACATCTCATATCTCAATATTTAAATCTTTTTTTATGCCTTAGGCTCAAAACCATTTTGATAGCCATGTTAAGTCTAAACATAACCCAAATATGAATACAATCATTATCCACCCTTGCCTATCTAAGGTAATCAAGTGAACCCTACGGAGGCAGAGACTACACATCGGCAAACAAAGGTTTGACAAGTATTGATTATGTAAGGCATTTTTTTGACTTATTATTTGTAGGTAATCAATGCCTTGCAAGCGTACAAGGATCAATGCAGTTTTACCTTGGGAGTATCCTTAGGGTTATCGAATCCAAGAGAACAGGTCTAATTGTGGTCAAAAAATAAAGGAAAAGCAATTATAAACATTAATGGGTTGATTTTTGGGTTTTTGCAAATTAAATCAAGCAAGGGAATAAACATAAGTAATCAATAAGAGAAAGCGTTAGGGCTTCGAGATGAAACTGAGGATTTTGTTGCTAAATGAATAGAAATGGGTTTTACAAAATGGTGTGAGTGTTCTCTTCTCAAGATTAACCCACTGCCTCTCTCAATGTCAATCAAGGCGTACCTATAATTGTCTAGGAGGGTCCTTTCGGCCTCACCAAGCCCAACTAGGCCCATTAAGTCCATTTAGGATTTTCATCGAATACCTTATAGACATAAGTATATTTCTATCCTAAACCATACAAGTTCCATGCTTACAAACCTAATGTAAGCTTCTTCTTTCGATTCATCACCTAGGCTTATCAAAAACAACATTGTAGTAGTTAAGCACAACATCATTCAATCAATAGAAAGTCATAAAATTATCACCAACAATAGATTTAGCATTAAAGGCATTCAAAACAATAGATTTAACAATAAAACACAAGACCCATTAAATAAAACATCCATTAAAGCAACATAATCCAAGATTTACATCTTTATACCCTAACAATGGTTTAAGCTAACATCTTTAGAAAACAATAAATAAAACAAGAAATAAAATTTCTAAACATGTTACTAAACAAAGATAAAAAGATAAAAAGGTAGAATAAAGCTTCTCTATATGATGATGAAAGAGCCTCTTCTAATCCTTTTCTCTCTTCTCCTTGAATCCTCCTTGGAAAATATGTAGAGAATGTTTCTCCTCTTTTTAATGTGCAAGTCCAAGGTTACCAAAATTGGTGTGTAAGAGGCCTTTTTATAGTCCTTAAGGTCCCCCATAAACTCTAGCAAAAGGCTTCCAAAAATTCCCCTTGAATATGCATTTGGTCCCCACAAATTTGGTGTCTTCTGTTACTTTCTCTCTCTTCACTATAACGTGTCACAACCGTGACAAATTGGCGTCACTGCCATGACAAAATTTTGTCCAAAATGGGGTGCCAATTTCAGCCTTTGTCACGGCCGTGACACTGATTACTCAAAGTCGTGACACTTTTCTGGTTGCGTTTCTTTACTTTTTCTTCACTTGTCACGACACTTTTCTGGTTGCGTTTCTTTACTTTTTTTTCACTTGTCACGGCCGTAACCTTTCTTTCCTCCAACAATCCTTAATTTTCTTCAAGCTTTCATTGGATTTTTTTGGGACTTTTCCATTTTGCATCTCTTGTGCATCTTTTTTCACTCCCTTTGCACTCTTAAATCATTTAACCTTCTGTCATTTCTCACGTTTTGAATCCAAATTCATGCAAATCAATTCAAACCTACAAAACACGAGAACTATATAAATTCAACGATAAATACTCAATTGAAGAATGAAAATGCTAGAAATATTTGTTTAATATATAAGCATTTTTAGCATACATCAAATTCCCCTAGACTTACTTGTTTGTTTATCCTCAAGCAAACCAATTCCAATCCCGAGGAAGAATACAATTCAAATCACAGAGGTAAGAGAATTCTTATACTATGCAAGTATGTAAGTAAGATGATCAAGAGAGGAAAGGAAATGCTATTCATAATTTTCAAACAAATCAAACCTTGGCATTAAGAGGTTGCAATTTTGAGAGTTTGTCTATCAAATCCCCTAATCCATTGGCATCTATAAGGCTTATCTCCTCTATTGCTAATTTCAAACACAATTTCATTTGTTTTAGAGCAAACTTGGCCTCATTCATTCATTCATCATTCAGTCATAAGTGCTTTCTTTTGCATTTTCTTTCATTGCATTGTCCATTTGATTACTTTTTTCTTATTTTTAGGTACTACAAACACAGTCAGTGAATTAAGGGTCCCTGTGTATTAATGATTCCTCGGGTGTACTAACCTTTTCCACCACAAGATTGAAACCCCATAAGCTTGTCCTTGTTTAGGTTCACCTTCAAAGAAATAAGTTTTACCCTTTCACACATTTAAAATTAAGCACTTTTCATTCAATTAGAAGCCAAGTCTACTATCAAAATTTTCAAACATAATTCAAGCATTTAAGCACATTTGATAAAAAAACACTTAGCTACAAGCTTGAAAGCCTCTTCTATGTACTCACATATAGACTAAAGTAGTTGATAAAAGAACTCTCAATCGTACAACCTAAAAATGCCAAATTTCAAAAACAAATTTCAACAAATAGCATGCATTCCTCAAATAATCATGTTAAAAATATACTAACACACTACAAAAAGTCTCCAACCAATTCAATCAAAATCCTACTCTTTCCAAATTTGATGCATTCTAAATAAATTAAGCATGATTCAAGCAAAAAATTTAAGCATTTTTGACAAAAATGAACAAAACAAGGCATATAAACACAATTAACCCAAAGAAACAACCAATAGCCTCTCCCCCACACTTAGTATGAACATTGTCCTCATTGTTCAAAAATATAAGTCCGGATCAAACTAAGCAATCACAAAGAATATGAGGACAAGTTCCATGGCAACAATAAAGTATAAAGTAAAAGGCTAGGGTTTAGAAAGTTTCTCTAATTGTTGCTTGCTCGCCATTTGCTTTTGTCTTGAGGGTTTGACTCCATTATTGGCATGAAACAACAAAGGTTAGGGGATACAAAATATATACATTCTAGAGTTGGTGAGAGTTATACCATGTATGCATAAAAAGAATAACTTCTTACACCACTTTTGGCAAAAACATGCAAGACAAAATCATAAATGTGTGTCTACCCTAAAATCCAAATTAAAATTGAAACCTATACTACATGCAAATGCAAGATAACCATAATTTAACATCATTGCGGACAATAGGTATTTTAACGTCATTTCGGACGTATGCAAAGGAACTATTCGGGACGCCAAATAGTCCTAATTGTGGATCCCTTCAAAGGTCTCAAACGCTTCCTATAAACAGTGATGGGTTTATGATCATCTAAAATGATGTCTATAGCACCTAATGAATGCACTTTTGAAATCATGAATGGGCCATACATGGAACATTTGGGGTTATAAAGAAAATGATTCTTGAGTGGAAAATAATAAACTTGTTGACCTTCAACAAAATGACTTTCTTTCCCTTTTTGTTTTTCATTTCCTCTCCCAACCCCTTCCTCATTTACCCTTTCTATTGCACTAGGTTTTTTTTCAAGCTCTAATTCCTTTGGACACACTAGTGGTTTTTCTTTATATATCATGCAACATGTTTCTAAAGAATGCACCATATTTTCATCATGACTAAGCAATTGTGAATGCACAACCTTAGAGACATGAAACTCTTCAATTTTCTTACCCACTCTAAGGAGTATACTCCTCTTAGCCAAATCAATGGAAACCCCACCGGTTGCCAAGAAATGTCTCCCAAGTATGATAGGGGTGTCACATGCATCATCAATTTCTAAAACATAAAAATCAGTGAGAAAGAAAAACCTACCTACTTTCACCAAATATTCTCGACCACTCCAATCGGTTGCTTGATTGATCAATCTGCCAATTGGAGCTTCACAGTTGTAGGTGTTAGCTCTCAAATCCCAAGCTTTTTATAGATGGATGAGAGTATTAGGTTGATTAAGGCACCCAAATCACATAAGGATTCAACAATAGAAAATTTACCAAAGCTGCAAGGTATAATAAAGCTCTCTGGATCCTTGAGCATTGTAGGGTATTTATTCATCAAAATTTCACTACACTCTTCGGTAAGTGCCACCATAGCATACTCCTCCAACCTCTTCTTGTTGGCCACTAACTCCTTCAAGAACTTTGCATAGTTAGACATTTGATAAATAAACTTTAAGAATGGTATGTTCAATTCCAACTTCTTGAACATCTCCAAAAACTTCTCAAATTCCTTGTCTTGAGTATGATCTTTCAACCGTTGAGGGAATGGAATTGGCGGCACATAGGGTTTCACTTAATCCTTTTGGTGGGAAATGAGCTCTTTGCTTAGCACTTTTTCTCCTTCAACTTCCAAACCAATGTTAGGTTTTGCCACCATAATTTCCTTCATCTTATCACTTTTAGGCACCTCTCCCACACTTGGCTCCTCAAGCTCTTTCCCACTCCTTAGATTAATAGCCATGACACTCTATTTAGGATTTACTTGGGATGTGCTAGGCAACTTTCCCTTCTCTCTATCCGAAATGGTCTTAGATAGTTGCCTCATTTGCCTCTCAAGTTTTTGGATGGTGTCTTATTGGGTTTGAACTATTTGATCCAACTTAGAATCCATTTTTCTCATATATTGGGCTAGCAACTCCTCTAAGGGTTGCTTTTTATATTGGTTTTCTTGTGAGGGTAGTGGTTGGGGTTGTTATTGTTGGAAAGGTGGTGGTGGTCTAAGTTGGTAACTAGAATGTCCATTTGGTCTTGGTTAGGAAAAATTTTGATTGGTGTTTGCGTTTCTCCATTAAAAATTTGGATGGTTTCTCCATCCCAAATTATAGGTGTTGGAATATGGGTCGTTCCTAGGTTGAGCATGCGAGAATTCCCCTCCCCCCACAAAATTCACTTCTTCACATCCAACATCTCCACCACTATTCAAACCACAATGCAATTCATTATGCCCTAAAACACCACAATAAGTACATTTCTCATTCACCAAGGCATTTCTTTTGAGCAACAAGTTTATCTTTCTAGAAAATTCATCAACCATTGAAGCTAACTCTGGAGAAGTGGAAGTATTTACCTCATGCATGCCAGCTCTTTGTCGCCTCACCGCCTTTTGATGTGAATTTGTTGCTAGCATCTCATATATGTCATAGACTTCCTCGGCAGTCTTGTCTCCAAAATAGCCACCTGAAGCAGTATCCACCAAGGTTTGCCCATGTATTGTCAACCCATCATAGAAGAATTGAGTCAATAATGCCAAATAGAATTGATTATGTAGGCATTGACTTAATAATATCTTGAAACGCTCTCATGCCTCATGAAAGGGTTCTCCCTCTAATTGTGAAAATGAGCAAATGTTACTTCTCAACTCCACCGTCTTTTGAGGAGAATAGTATTTCATCATGAACTTCTCATATATCTCATCCCAAGTGCCAAGTGACCCTTCCAGTAAGTTGATCGACCACATTTTTGCTATATCCTTCAATGTATAAGGAAAGCACATCATCCTTAGATCATCTTCGGGCAAACCATTAAAAGGGAAGGTTTAGATGGTGGTGTAAAACTCCCTCAAGAATGAAAGTGGATCCTCCAATGGCAAACCATTGTATGATGGCAACATACTAAAATGAATAGTCTTCAATTCATAGTTCCATGCCGCCGGGCTTAACCTTATACATGAAGGGGATGCTCTAATAACTGGCCTTTGAATGCCCTTCAAAGCCATTCTCATTGGCACTTGCTTCCCCATAACACCACCTTAGGCTTGCTCAACTCTAGGTCCATCAACCTCACCTTCAGGTCTGGGCGTACCCTCCATTCTTGCTCTTCTTTGATTTGCTCAGTTTGCCTTCAAAACCCTTTCTATCTCTGAAATTAAAGGAATAATTTCTTGATTTTCCAAACTCCTAGTGCGTTTCAAAAGCATAAATTCCTATAAGTGCAACAGAGGCAAGCAAATAAGTAAACAAAAATTAAAATTAAAAAAAATCCACAATAAGAATACCATTCCCGGCAACGGCGCCAAACTTGATCAATGTCTTGCAAGCGTACAAGGATCGATGTAGTTTTACCTTGGAAGTATCCCTAAGGTTATCGAATCCAAGGAAACATGTCTAATTATGGTCAAAAAATAAAGAAAAAGAAATTATAAAAAGCAATTATAAACATCAAGGGGTTGATTTTTGAGTTTTTGTAAATTAAAACAAGCAAGGAAATAAACATAAGTAATCAATAAGAGAAAGCGTTAGGGCTTCGAGATGAAACTGAGGATTTTGTTACTACATGAATGGAAATGAGTTTTACAAAATAGGTGTGAGTGTTCTCTCATCAAGATTAACCCAATGCATCTCTCAAGGTCACTCAAGTCATACCTACAATTGTCTAGGAGGGTTCTTTCGGCATCACCTAGCCTAACTAGGCCCATTAAGTCCATTTGGGATTTTCATCGAACACCTTCACCTTATAGGCATAAGTATATTTATATCCTAAACCATACAAGTTTTATGCTTGCAAACCAATGTAAGCTTCTTCTTTCAATTCATCACCTATGCTTATCAAAAACAACATTATGGTAGCTAAGCACAACATCATTCAATCAATAGCAAGTCATAAAATCATCACTAACAATATATTTAGCATTAAAGGCATTCAAAACAATATATTTAACAATAAAACACAAGACCCATTAAATAAAACATCCATTAAAGCAACATAATCCAAGATTTACATCTCTACACCCTAACAATGGCTTAAGCTAATATGTTTAGAAAACAATAAATAAAACAAGAAAAAAAATTCCTAAACATGTTACTAAACAAAGAAAATAATATAAAAAGGTAGAATAAAGGTTCTCTCTATGATGATGAAAGAGCCTCTTCCAATCCTCTTATCTCTTCTCTTTGAATCCTCCTTGGAAAATGTGTAGAGAATGTTTATCCTCTTTTTAATGTGCAAGTCCAAGGTTACCAAACTTGGTGTGTAAGAGGCCTATTTATAGTCCTCAAGGTCCCACACAAACCCTAGCAAAAGGCTTCCAAAAATCCCCCTTGAATATGCCTTTGGTCCCAACAAATTTGGTGTCTTCTGTCAATTTCTCTCTCTTCACTGTAGCGTGTCACAACCATGGAAAATTGGTGTCATGGCTGTAACAAAATTCTATCCAAAATGGGGTGCCAATTTCATCCTTTGTCACAGCCGTGAGGGAGACTGTGATGGTTCACAATCGTGACATTGATTCCTAACAGCCGTGACACTTTTCTGGATGCGTTTCTTCACTTTTTTTTTGTTTGTCATGGTCGTGACCCTTTTTTCCTCCAACAATCCTTCATTTTATTCAAGCTTTCATGGGATTGTTTGGGGCTTTTCCATTTTGCATCTCTTTTGCATCTTTTTCCACTCCCTTTGCACTCTTAAATCATTCCACCTTCATGTCATTTCTTGCGTTTTGAATGCAAATTCATGCAAATCAATTCAAACCTACAAAACACGAGAACTATATAAATTCAACGATAAATAATCAATTGAAGGATGAAAATGCTAGAAATATTTGCTTAATATATAAGCATTTTTAGCATACATTAGTAGGGATTAAGTTTGTTTGTTGGTTTGCGTGGGATACTTAAATAAACATTCAATCATGGAATATATACATCACATGTATATATATATATATATAGCATAATTTAAACATGAAATGACAAAACTAAAAAATAAGTATGATCTCACAAGCCAATGTGAAGATCAACGGTGAACCTAGGGTGGTCTTTAATCTTCATTGCAAGGAACGACCTCCATCTTCTTTTATATACATGGAATATATAAAATCTATACTAATCTGATCTAAAAAGAAAAATAGGCACATTCGCCAAAACCGAAAAATTTAAATAGGCACAAACCTCCAAAAATTACAATGAACAATAATAAGTCAATCATATAGGTTTAATTGGGCCATGTCATGCACCATGTATATTGAATCAACATTCAAATCAAACATAATCAGATTATGAACATAAATAAACATCATTCAATTAATCAAATCTCTACATTGATTAAACGTTGGATGTGTATAGCAGTTTCGCAAGCCGGTTGCGATGGAGGTTTGTAATTCACATTGCTCATGAAACGAGTTGCTAATTTTAAAAACCCTAATCTATATTAATATCATTAATACTTGAATCTCATAATCAAATTATCATTCAATTCATTGTTTATAATCTCTAAACGGCTTTCTAGAGGACTCTTAACATCCTATGTAAATTCATCAAGCATATTTGGCCTTCACCATGTTAATTATAATTTTATCTTGCTAAATTAAATCCTAAATCACATCATTGATTCATCAACAATATCTTAAAATATAAAGCATGGCTGAATACATCAAACAACACAATTATATTGCATATAAAAGGAATCGCCTATGTTGATGATGCAAGTGTCTCTGATATCACTGTTGAAATTCGTGAATAATTTTATGACATTCATAAGCATACATGGAAGCGGAAAAAAATTTAAACCTAGAATTCCACTAAGGATCGATGCACATCAACATACACGATTAGAGTTAGCATATTTTACCTTAAAATTCGGTGCTAGAGACTGAATGGAGTGTTGGCGTTGCTTTTAGTACAATAAACGGAATCTCCTTTTCTTCATGTTGCCTTTGCGTGAACGTGTTTAAAGGTATCTATACAAACGAGCTTTCTAAAATCATTCTAGTGTACTACCACTTAAAAATCTCTATTCTAATTCTCACTAATCTTCTCTCTTTATTTGTGACACTCACAAATTTGGCCAAGCCCTTTTGAAACCCAATGTAGAAATTCAACCATCTATTTATGAGAGCACATAAAACCCTAATCAATGTGTACTAGGATTTCCTTTACTTGTCCTACAAGAATTAGAACTTCTATTTAATTAAAAAGTATGTCGAATTTCCTAGACACATAAGGACTAGGTTTTATTTTCATTGTCACACAAGAATAAATGCTCCTAAAAAATAAAAGTGTGTCGAATTTCCTCATGGCTAATTAATATTATTGGGCTTTTAATAACATGATACATTATCATTAAATAAATCACTTTATGATTAAAATACATGGGATGAATTTATGTCATACATAATAATATGTCCAAAACATATTTAACCCATTACGAAGTAATTTATATTAAAATCCCATTACATTAATGAATAGTATCTTATATCATATATAGGACATAAATCACAAAACCTGAATTATTAATGATTAATTAAATTAATCATCTCAATAATTCAATTACCACAAGAGAAATATTTGTGAATTGATCCAATTAGTTTTATTGTATGCCCTAATAGGTCCACTCGAAAATGGCAGTGGGTCTTGTCCCAAAACTTAAGCCCAATGTCCATAAGCGGTATCTAGTAATACATTATGGCAACCAAAAATCGAGTGGATGTCGGTGATCTGAGTTTAACATTTCATAGTTTGATATTTAGTCATTTTGTCTCACGATATCTAGATTAAGCATAAGACATGGATAAATGTCAACCTTCTATGCTTAATTCGTTTCTTGATCCCAAGTAGATTGATATAACAAATGACATTGATAAATCCTTTATCAATTCATTTGAGTATGCATACATTCCATCAATCATACTCATAAAGTGGCTTAGAGATATCACTCTTCATAAGAGGAACAAATTCGTCACTCTCATTATCACTCCTCTACAAGATTCATGACATATCCAATCATAGTCTTTATTCTTATCATGTTACCGATAATATTTGATTAAGTCAAAACATGTGATTCCTCATTTAGGAATCGATAGTGAGTTTCAGTCAGATGACTCAAATATCACAATCGCATAAAAGCTACTTGTGACATTAATCCATGAAGTACTTTCATAGTGGACCAGTCCAATACATGTTCCCTAACATATATCTATGTTCTAAGTGATTTCTTCACATCCAGAATCAGTAAAATGTGATTATCCACTTAGTAACATACTAATCTTAATTCATTATCATTTCCATGATAATAATCAATTAGGGACATTTAGAATAGCATTATTTTAACCTTAGGGTTTTACTATCAAGTCAAACTTGATGACATAAGGAAGAATGAACTATTCATGGAAATTTTATCTTCATAAAACATATTATAATATTTCAAAGATATAAAATGAAATGTCTCTTTATTAAATAATAAATCGAATGACAATGTACATATATGATTAGCCAAGACATCCGAATCCAAACTCACATGAGGTGAAAAAATCCACCATTGGTTCTCTGTCTTTAAAATTTTTGTGTTGACCAAATTTGTTTTGTTGAAGATCCAAGAGTATAGCACTTCTTGAGATTCATACCTTGATAGATCAAAGCCTTGCTCTAAAAGGATTCTTGTGATAATAATGCCATAGGGAAGTCCATCTTTTCTTTTGCTCGTCTCATATGATTTCTTCAAAAGCTGTTTCCATTTGTATTTCATCTTTTTGAGAATAAGAGTTGGAAAGTTGATTTGTGTTCCCTTAATCACATGATATAGAATTTCAAAGTCCAGAGCTGTTACATGATTCTACGTATCCTTCTTTGGCGTAATACTTCTATTAACGGTATAGTGAATCATATTTAAATCGCCTTCAAAATTAGTAGCTTCAAGATCAACAAGAGGTCCAACTTTAACTACAACCTTTGATTTAAAATAATCGACAACTTTTTGAAGTCGAAACTCTTCACCAAGAATAGCTTGTTCATCTATGTCATCATCACTATCCTCCACAGTTTCCTTAACCAGAGATAGTCCCGTAGGAATAACTCTACCCTCCGGAATATTAAACAAGTGACACAAGTGACTTTCTAAATAATAAAGCCATGACCACACACACGAATACGAAGGACAATTCCTAGTTCTCCTGGTCGCTTAAATTTATCCATATTGGAATAAAATGCTTTCACCAACTCCTCGTAAATAACATTCTTATAGCCAATAAAATCATCGATTTGTAAAGGCCTAAAGACTTCTTCTAGATCATAACCAACAGTCCTTAATGCATCATAATCAACTGTCATTGAAGGCAAAAGCTTTTCATTCTCGATTACCTTATAATAAACCCCTTACGCAATAGGAGAAATAAACCGCAAATCCAAATGCAAACCTTTTGTTGGAACTAAAGAGCTCGACGAGACAGCCGCTGAAGGTGGTTCCCGCTACATTTTGAAGATTTTCTGTTCAAAAGAAGAGGAGAGGTGTAGCTGAGTTGGAATCCTCTTCTTCAACTAAATTTCTACCTTTTCTAGCAACATGTTTCATTCTTGGAGGCATTTTTGACGAATCTGAAGTTAGGGTTTGGTTATAGGCGGAAGGAATGATTTTGGATGATTGTGTGTGTTATAGGATGAATTAAGGAGTGGTATGATGCTTGTAGAGGTCGAAAATGGATGGGAACTGATGGGTTTTATGTGATTTTGGCTAAAGAGAACTCGAGTTAGAAAGAGAGGGAAAGAAGAGAGCATCGAATTTGAAGAGAGAGAGAGAGTGGGTCATGTGGGTCTACTCTTGATGTCGACTTAAAAACGCATTAGAACCTCATATAACTCGAGTTATAAATGTTGTAACTCGAGTTACCCGAACCCTGATTAACTCGAGTTGTACACTTTGTCTTACTCGAGTTGTATTACCGTCAAATAACTTGAGTTGTCTGTTCCCTTACTCGAGTTAGTGTTCTTCCAAAAATGCACAGATTGCCTAGTTCAGCATTGTAACTCGCATATCACATCCTTTAACTCAAGTAAACCACTGACACAACCCTTTTCTTCAATTTTCATCAAATATTCACTACCAATACTTTGCCACCACACCAATAGATATAACCTTAGACAATTGTGGATTTTAATGTGAATGAATGCAAATGAATCAAATAAATAAATCATTAAACACACAATTCGATCATACCAAGTCTTCTACGAATTGAAGAAAAATTTTCACTATCTAAGGGTTTTGTAAAAATACTCGCTAATTGGTCTTCAGTTCTAACAAACTCAAGCACAATATCACCATTCAAAACATGATCACGAATGAAATGATGTCTAATGTCTATATGTTTAGTTCTAGAATGTTGGATGGGATTTTTTCGAAATATTGATGGCACTAATGTTATCACATTTAATAGGAATTTTTGAAATCGTGATACCATAGTCTTCTAATTGATGTTTAATCCAAAGAATTTGTGCACAATAACTACCCGCTACCACATATTCAGAGTCGGTAGTAGATAGCAAAACACAATTTTTCTTTTTATAAAACCATGATACTAATGCATAACCTAAAAACTGACATATTCCGGATGTACTCTTTCTATCTAATTGATTATGACTATAATCCTCATCCGAATAACCAACAACATCAAAATTATCACACTTAGGATACGATAAGCCAACAAAGCAAGTATCAATAAGATAACAAAAAAATACGTTTAACGGCAATCAAATGAGATTATTTAGGGCAAGCTTGAAATCTAGCACTTAAACATACACTATGCATTATATCCGGTCTAATAGTGGTAAGATAAAGTAGAGAACCAATCATACCTCGATATAGCTTTATATCCATAGGTTTCCCTATCTCATCTTTTGTGAGTTTTGTGGTAGTGCTCATTGGTGTGCTACAAGGTCTTGCATTCTCCATACCAAATTTCTTCAAAAGATCTCCAATGTACTTTGATTGGTTGATGAAGAATCCATCTTTGAATTGTTTGATTTGCAATTCGAGAAAGTAGTTTAACTCTCCCATCATGCTCATTTCGAATTCCTTGTGCATATCTTTTGCAAACTATTCAAACAAACACTCATTAGTAGCACCAAATATAATATCATCAACATATATTTGTACAACCAACATTTCATGAAGCTTGTTTTTAATGAAAAGGGTTGTGTCAACCATTCCTCTTCTAAAATCTTTTTGAAGAAGAAAATTACTAAGTATTTCATACCAAGCTCTTAGAGCTTGTTTCAATCCATACAAGTCCTCAGTAAGTTTAAATACATGGTTTGGAAATTTGTGATCAATAAAACGAGGAGGTTGTTCCATATACACTTCCTCTTTCAAATAACCACTTAAAAATGCACTTTTTACATCCATTTGATAAAGTTTAAAACCTTTAAAACATACAAATGCACATAGAATGCGAATGGCTTCTAATCTAGCAACGAGAGCAAATGTTTCATCAAAATCTATTCCCTCTTCTTGGTTGTAACCTTGTGCAACAAGTCTAGCCTTAATTCTAAAAATTATGCCATTTTCATCGATTTTAATTCTAAACACCCACTTAGTGCCAATAATGACTTTATCCTTAGGCCTAGCAACTAGTTCGCATACACTATTTCTTTCAAATTGGTTGAGCTCTTCTTGCATGGCAACATATCAATGTTCATCATTCAAAGCATTATCAACATTCTTAGGCTCTATTTGAGAAACAAAAGCAACATTACTAATATCAAGATAAGTAGAAGATCTAGTTGTTACCTCTTTGGATATATCACCAATTATTTTCCCTTTTGGATGATCTTTACCAAATCTCCATTCTTTTAGAAGGTCTTCATGTTGTTGTTGTTGTTGAGCATTTTGATACTCTATGATTTTTCTTGACTTTTATCCACATTGTCATCAATACCAAGCTCATCCATTTTATTGACAATATCTACATCATCATCATCACAAGTTCTTGACAAAGAATGGTTAGATTCATCAAATGCAGCATATATAGACTCTTCTAATTTAAGAGTTCTCTTATTAAAAACTCTATAAGCTTTGCTAATTAAAGAATAACAAGGAAAATAGCTTCATCCAACTTTGCATCAAATTTACCAAGATTTTCTTTTCCATTATTAAGAACAAAACATTTGCACCTAAATGCATGAAAGTATGAAATGTTGGACTTTCTTTCTTTCCAAAGCTCATATGGAGTTTTCTTGAGTTTGGATCGAATCAATGCCCTATTCAATATGTAGCAAGCGGCATTGACCGAGTCGGCCCAAAAGTATTTAGGAAGATCATTATCACTTAATATGGTCCTAGCCATTTCTTGTAATGTTCTATTTTTCTTCTCAACAACACTGTTTTGTTAAGGAGTTCTAGGTGTCGAAAAGTTATGTTCGATACCTTGTTCATTACAAAAATTTTCAAGTGACTAGAAATCAAATTCTCTTCCTCTATCACTACTAATAGATACAATAGTGTATCCTTTTTTTCGTTTTGGACATTTCTACTAAGTTTGGTGAATGCATGAATGGTTTCATTTTTGTGTGCAAGGAAAAACACCCATGTAAAACAGGAAAAATCATCTACAATGACATATGCATATTATTTACTACCTACACTCATGGTAGAAGTATGACCAAATAAATCCATATGCAATAACTCAAATAGCCTAGATGTTGAAATCATGTATTTGCTTTTAAAAAATATTCTAGTTTGTTTTTCTTTAACACAAGGATCACTCACAACATTGTTTTCAAACTTCAATTTTAGAAAACCATCAACTAAGTCTTTTCTAGAGAGTTTTGAAATCAAATTCATGCTTGCATGTCCTAATCTTTTATGCCAAATCCATGCATCTTCATTGAAAGATGAAAAATATTTTTCATTGAAAGATTTTGTGTTATTCAAATCCGCAACATAAATATTTTCATGCCTATGACCAATGAATAAAACTTTTCTATCCTTAATGCTTTCAATGATGCAATGGGATGATTCATAGATAACATGATTGTTCATGTCACATAATTGACTAATACTAAGCAAGTTATGCTTTAAACCATCAACAAGGCAAACATTTTTAATAATTGGTGAAGATTCCTTACCCACTTCACATTTACCTATAATTTTGCCTTTTGAGTTGTCTCCAAATGTTACCCATTCACCACTTTTGAGTTCAAGATTGGAGAATTGAATTTTATCTCCAGTCATGTGTTTGGAGCAACCACTATCAAGTTACCAAGTATTTGACTTCACATTGGCCTTCATGCATGCCTACAAGAATAAAATTTAATTTCTTGTTTTTGGTACCCATTGTCTTTCGAGTCTATAAGAATTAGTCCTAATCATGTTGGGAAGGGTGGTTCTTTTAGGAACCTACACCTTTTTCACATCAATGTAAGCATTCTTTTTAACATTGCAACTATATGAAATGTGTCCTATTTTACCACAATAATTGCATTTAGAAAATGGAAATAATGCATGTGGTTAAACAAACCTAGTATGATATGATTTGTTGTCATTCATATAATCATAACCCAACCCACTTTTGGACAAATATAACATTTGACTACCAAATAACTTGTCAAGATTTTCTTTCCCTTGAGTGAGTTTGTGAGACACATTAGTGAGCCATTCAACCTTCTTCTTTAATGCAACATTTTCATTCATCAAATCATCATCACTATTAGTCACACATTTAGCAAGCTCATTCTTCAATCTATTATTCTCCTTTTTCAAACAATCTTTCTCATTTTGCAACATATCAATCTTTTTATCAAGTTCACATACAATTTTCTTTAAAGCAACATTTTTAAGGCCAAGCTTCTTAAACTCATCATGAAACAATTCATATGTTTCATATAATTCATTATGAGTATAGGAATCACTTACCTCGTTCTCTTCATTATCATCTTCTTCCTTATTGTCTCCAATTGCTATGAGACACAAGTTAGAAACTTCTTCAAAATCCTCTTCATCTGAACTATCATCGTTATTGATCCAAGTAGCTACCATTGCATCGCTTTTCTTCTTAAACCTTTTGTTGGCTTTCTTTAGGAGAAGACATTCGAATTTGATATGTCTGGGTCTCTTGCATTCATAGCAAATGATTTCATTCTCCTTTTTGTTGGAGAAGTCTTTTGAACCTTCTTTCTTGTATGGTTTTTTGGAGAATTTCTTCTTTTTGAGAAATCTCTTGAATTTTTGGGTAAGAAGAGCAAATTCTTCATCTTCCTCTTCATCCTCACTATCATTAGAAATTTTAGCCCTTGATGAAAATGCTTTTAGTGCTATACTTTTCTCTTTCTTCTTCTTCTCTTTTATTTCCTGTTCTTCCTCCTTCATACTCATCTTGTTAATTTTGGTGCCCTACTCTAATCATATATGTGCATTGTCATTCGATTTATCATTTAATAAAGAGGAATTTAATTTCATATCTATGAAATATTATAATTTGTTTTATGACGATAAAACCTCCATGAATAGTTTATTCTTCCTTATTTCATTAAGTTTGACTTGGTAGTAAAACCTTAAGGTTAAAAGAATACCATTCTAAATGTCCCTAATCGATTATTATCATGAGAATGATAATGAATTAAGGTTAATATGTTACTAAGTAGATAATCACGTTTTACTAATTATGGATGTGAGACATCACTTAAAACATAGATACATGTTAGGGAACATGTCTTGGACTTGCCCGCTATGAAAGTACTTCATGGATTGTTGTCACAAGTAGATTTCATGCAGTGGTGATATTTGAGTCCTCTAACTAAAACTCACTATCGACTCCTGCATGAGGAATCACACACTTTAACCTAGTCAAACGTTATCCGTAACTGGGTAACTATAAGGGGTGTCATGAATCTTGTAGAGGAGTGATAGTGAGAGTGATGAATTTGTTCCTCTTATGAAGAATGATATCTCTAGGCCGTTTGATGAGTATGATTGATGAAATGTATGTATGCTCAAATGAATTGATAAAGGGATTATCAATGTCATTTGTTATATCAATCTACTTGGGATCAAGAAACGTATTAAGCATATAAGGTTGACATGTAATCATGTCTTATGTTTAATCTAGATATTGTGAGACAAAAGAACTAATTATCAAACTGTGAAAGGCTAAACTTGGATCACCAACATCCACTCGATTTTGGATTGCTATAATGTATTACTAGATACCGCTTATGGACTATAGCCCCAAGCATTGGGATATGGCCCATTGTCAAATTCGAGTAGACTTGTTAGGTCACACACTAAAATGAGTTGGATCGGCTCACAAATATTCTCTTTTATAGTAATTGAATTATTAAGTTGATTAATTTCATTAATCATTAATAATTTGGGATTTGTGATTTATGTCATATATATGATATAAGATTTTATCCATTAAAGTAATGAGCTTTTAATATAAATTACTTCTTAATAGGTTAAATATGTTTTGGACATATTATTATGTGCGACATAAATTCGGCACATGTATTTTAATCGTAGAGTGATTTACTTAATGATAATGTATCATGTTATTAAAAACCTAATAACATTAATTAGCCCACATTAAAATTTGGCACACCTCCTATTTTTAGGAGAAAATTCGGCTCACTCCTATTTTTTAGGAGCCCTTATTAGTGTTGAGAGGTCCTTTGCTTCTTGAATAGCATTTTTGATTGATGCCTAAGGTTTAGGCAATGATCGAAGAATCTTCTTTACTAGCTCAGAATGTGTATAGGTCTTCCCTAAAGCTTTGAGGCCTTTGATAATATCATTGAATCTATCAAATATCTCTTGTATTGATTCATCCAGCTTCATCTTGAAAAGTTTGTATTTATGAACAAGTAAGGACACTTTGTTTTCTTTCACTTGTTTAGTTCCTTCATAGGTCACTTCAAGAGTGCCAAATTTCATGAGCACTTTGGCATTGTTGGACTTTGTTGAATTGGTCTCTATTAAGTGCACAAAAGAGGATGTGCATAGCTTTATGGTTGAATGAGATGAGCCTCTTCTCATTTTTATTCCATTCCTCCTTTAGCTTTTTGACTCTTTCACCATTAACAACTTTAGTAGGAACAAATGGACCTTCATCCACAATTTTCCAAACATCGATGCTCTCCAATTTCAAGAATTCTATAATCCTTGTCTTCCAATATATGTAGTCACTACCATCAAATAAAGGAGCACGGTTAATAAATAAACCCTCATACTTAGACATCTTACTCATGGATGCCATTTGGATCTTTTTCTCTTAGGTTGTTAAGCCAAGTTCAAGACAACTCGCTCTGATACCAATTGCAGGTCCGCAATGGCAATTCAAGAGGGGGGTAAATTGGATTTTTAACTTTAAAATAGATTTTCAAATGTTTTTACAGCAATCAATATGAGTTAAAAACAAAGCAAAAATAATAGACCAATTCACTAAACAACAAAAGTTAAGAGATAAAGGTTAGAGAAATCATAGCCAATGTTTATAGTGGTTTGGCCCTCTTAGCCTACATCCACTCCTCAAGCTTTCGCTTGAGATTTTGAATCCATTAAACTTCTTTTTTTAATGGGTGAAGGCAACCTCTACACACTCTTGCTTCTAAGGAGCAAGATTAAACCACTCAAGTACAACCCTTGTTTTCAAGACAAACAAGAAAACTATTCTTCCTTTATTACAATGATTTTCTCTTAAAATGAAGAATGAAAATGTAATCTATCACTCTCAAGAAAGAACATAATTGTAAGTTTAAAAGCGCTATTGAGATGTGTATGAATGATAAGAAAATATGAGTACAAAAAAGCTTGATTTTGTTGCAACATGATAGAAAGTTTTTGCAACCCTTTTCTGAAGTGTCTTGGGTCTATTTATACCTTTCTAAGTTGTACTAGTCATTGTGAGAATTAATATACCCATTGTGAGATGGAACAACCCTTTATTTAATGCTCTAACTCAGCTTCTAACTTGAGTTATCCTTATGAGTTACTCAAGCTATTCATTTGAGAAACATGACCTAGAAGTACATAACTCGAGTTATCCATAAAAGTGACCGTTGGGACCACCAACACTTGACATTTGAACTCTAATCTTGTCAGTCTTAGGTATAATTATTTTGTCTCCAATGATAAATTGAGTTATTCAATATGTAACCCGAGTTAGCCTTTGATCTCATGCTGCCCGTTTGATTGAATTCTTTGAGTTGTGAGCAATGATACTTGAGTTTCATTTCACCTTTGATACTCTGAGTATATAACTCGAGTTATGTTCATATATTACTCGAGTTATATGCTTCCTGGTCAACTCGAGTTGTGCATGAGTTTACTCGAGTTAGAGCTTTTGAGTCGTGGCC
>CAODLS011849823.1:0-13073 GCA_948243855.1 Flueggea neowawraea | reverse complement strand
TTTTATTATTTAGTAATATTATTTTAAAAATTATTTATTGTTTAAATGAAAACTTTATTTATTTGTTTGTTTAATAATTAATTCAAAATATGAAGTTGGATAGAATATCTGATTCTCCGAGTCTTATGTGAGATAGGCCGCGCCTCCGGTTCAGTTAACTTCATATGCCTGTCATGGTCCGATCTCAGATTGTGATAAAGGTGGAATTTTGTTACAGTGATAGGCCCAAGCATAGGAGAATGAATCCCGAGGGCACGGCATAGATCAATTAAAGGAATCCTTTTGATCAATTACAGAGGCAGGGGATCAAGACCTAAAATTCTTAGGGATTGTTGACTCGCTTCACACCTTTTGTTTTCGTCTTTCTGCAATGGCTGCTAAGAAAAAGTGTCTTCCACTTGGAGCTCTTCGCAGTCTCCCTGTAGAGTAAGACTTCTTTGCTTGGTGCTGATGGTAATGCATGATTTTATTAATGAGATTTAATTTAACTTATTTGAAGAGGCTTTTCATATAGGTTTTAGAGAGTTTAGTGAATTGATAGGTGAAATATGAAGTTCAATGGGTTGGAGGAATGTTGGATAAAAGTTCAGGGGGTTAGATATGTTCTGCCATATTTTGGTACAATTGGCACCCATGTCACCGTTCCACGTCATCAATCCGTGACAGAAAAATCTGACTTGTACAGTAAAAGTAACGGCGTTATATTGAATGGACTGATAGGTAAAAATTAAAAAGTTGAATGGGCTAATAGGTGAAAACTAAATTTCAGTGGGTTAAAGAGATGTTGGGATAAGTTCAGAGGGCTAAATATGAGTTCTACAGTATTTTTAAAATAAACTTTTGTGATCTTAATCTAATGCATGCTTGCCCTTTCAAAAATTTATGACAATATACTGTTTGATTAAAAATGCATCCAATAAATACATATTGATGTACTGATAATATACGTCGGTGCACATTAAAATAATAATAACCTACTAATATATATATATATATATATATATTCTCTTTTATTGCTAGTTTTCTATTATATTGTGCCTATATATGCTATTTTGAATTGTGTTACTGGTTTAGGTTTCAGCTGGAGGGTGATTTGGGGGGAACATGGTATGTAGTGTAGCGGATTCTACTCATCTCTATGTAATTGTTCTGTGTGTTTGGAGAAACTATGGGCTGCGCTGGGGGGAGTTGGAGTTGGCGTAGTAGCTTCATCTTCCAAGAGTGACTGCGGAAGTGGATAATGCATTGCTAGAAATCTTGCACAATCAGGCAAAATGAACATTGGAGTGTAATATTTGCCATTGCAGCACTGGTGGAGAGATTTAACATTTTTATAAATAGTTGATTATTCATAATTTTATCTGACATGGATGTCAGGGTAACCTCCTCGGTTCAAAGGACAATCTAATTATGGAATGAGACATTTGACAGATATAAAACCGAGCTCTAATTAAAACTCCAAGATCAGTGGAGGAGGAAGATGGGCTAGCCGACTCCACCGAGGTTCGGAGGACCTCTACCAAGCTACCATCTCCTACTGCCAATCCCACTTCCACCCTTGCGGTTGGGGTTTCGACCTACGCTGTCACCCCTCGCCTTTTGTCGATAGCATCGATTCCACCTCCTTCAATATTTGGCTCCGCCACTGAGTAAGATAATATAGACTCTAATAGTACCATGATAAAAAGTTTAGTTCACTTTAAAGTTAACTATTAAATAATTGATTTTCACAATTTTGTAAAAACCTAAAACTTGTATTTGTTATTGATCATATGAGATTCTTGATATTAATCGTAAATTTAAGCAGAAATTGTGTTCATTCATTATATATCTATGTCCCTAAATTGATAGAGATAATTGTTTGAAACTTGTTAGGTATACAAAAAGATTGATAGAGATGATACATAAGGACCGCCACATATATACATGCTACATCTTTTGACACACTAATAAAAAGAATTAGAAAGCACATTCAAGTTCTTGTCCCATGATTGATAATTAGTTAGACTTCCACTATAAAGTCCATAAAAGTTTGAATCAAATGTCGTTAAAATAACATGAATGGTCAATTACTAAATGATCACAACCCATGACTCCACCCTCAACTTTTGTGACAAATTCCGGTAGATTTCTCTTTTAAAATGCTCAGTATCAGTTTAGGAAGGATAAGGGTACCAATTTTACACCTCACGTTAATGTGTTGGTACTAAAAGGCTATAAAACAACCTTACTATAGAGAATCTAGGACCATTTTGTTCAACTTGGGCGATGAAGTGCATGCAATTTGGTATGGTTTCAATTTCCTGTGACCCAATTAAAGTGCATAATTTTTGTCAAAAAAGTTATATGCCAGATTATATGTAATTGTAAAGGAAGCCTCAAAGTGGGTAGCTTTGTATCTTTTCCTAGTCTTAGAATAAGACTCAAGATTGCACATGAATAAAAACTCATATCTTATTAAATAATATAAGTGCTTATCTTTTAGTATCTCTTGGAAACCTTAATTAAACCACCCCACCAAAGAAAGATTAAAAGGGTGCCTGTTATTATTTCTGAATGTAGTAATGGATTTTGAAAAAGTCAAGTCTCTTTGCATAATAAAAAAGGGCACTTCTAGATAGTGAATGGTTTTGTTGCTGCTAAGATGCTTTAATTTCTTGGAATCTTGAGTAGGCTTAATTCAAATTATATGTTTACATTAAGTTGTAACTAAAGGTAGTAATTACGATCTTTTATATTACTATTGGTACATTATAATATAGAATTTTTTTGATAAGTTATAATATAGAAATAACTAGAGGAGGCAATTTTCATATGAGAGACCACCTGAATCGACTGATTACTGATAGCAATTGTAATTCCAACCAGTATGACTATTTGAAGGTGTTCGACAATGTGGACAATCAATTCTTACCATATCCTAGGGTGTTTACTTACTAAAGGGCAAGAATTTAAATTTAAATTAGATAAAATTGTTTCAAGAAAGAAAGGAGGTTAGCCTTCATATTTGGGAACTGCATATATTTTTTTTATTGGGCCTACTGCATTTTCTTGCACTAAGGTGAAACGTTTTATGATCCATCATCAAACCAATCTCAACCAACTATTATAGACCATGTCAAATTAAAATTCCAACCTTGAGAGGGGATTCAACACATATATACCCGTTTGCTAAATATATTACAATATCTCTTTTAAATTTCTTCCTTTTTGGACGTTAAAAGGCAAAATAATTAAACTTCTAAACAGGTTAGGTGGTTTGGCAATAATCTTAGAATAAGAGAAAATAGGAGACCAAAATGCAATGATGAGTATTATATTTCATTGTTATTGAGCCATGTGGTTTCTACACCATCCATTTTAAGCAACATAAGCACCTCAATCGTTTGAAACTCACGCACATTGTCATGACTATGACCAACATTTTATATAAACAAGCATGCATTGCATATGATATGCATAGTATGTGCATTAATTTGACATTGTATAAATCATAGTCCCATTTATCGATATAGTTTGAGAATATTTTAGAAAAAATAACGAGAGTCATAAAAGGTTTATTGGTAGGAGAACCATGGTTTAAAAGTGAAATAATTAGGAAAGAAAGATAAATAAGTGGTTTCGTAATTAAATCAAGATAGTTATATAAATAAATATAACTTGGATACTATAGGCTTAGGCATGCTTATGTGTAAAAATTGTAAGAAATGGAGTAGATAGAAAGAAGAAAAGTAGAAGATTTTGATTGGACCTCTTAAGCATGTCACCATCTTGTACTGAAGCTAAAATTGATAAAATCAGAATTTAGACAAGTAGAACATATCCATTTCGCACTCAGGTCTTATAATAGAGAGAAAACAAAAGGGAAAAGGCAGAGAAAAGAGGAGAAGAACATGTATGCTTAGCAAATTCGATAGAAAATGTAGAAATCGTAAATTTCGCATCTACTGCATCCTAGGAGCAAAGTGAGGAGGGCTGCAGAGAGACTCCAAAGGCAAGCTAAGGGACTCAAAGTTGTTTTGTCTTATGAGTGAATGCATTATGTGCCTTAAGTGCTATATTTATATGTCGTCTTATATATTATTATTGTTGTGAGCTTATATAAGATATGTGGAATTATTGGTATTAGTTATTGTTAATGATTTGATTATAGGCTATTGGTGAATTCTTACATGATACACACTCAAATATTGATGATGATATGATGGACACAATATATGAGTTATTGAAAATGATATTGAGCTACATTTGCTTATATGTTTTGTATCTTATTTCATATTGCTCAAAAGGAATGGTATGGCCAATGTTTTTAAGTATATGCAATTATATTGGAAATATTGGTTATGTGAGAAGGTAGATGGAACTAAGTGCTATACGGTTTAAAACTTGTAGGAACCATATCTAGAATTCATTCTATTATATTAGGCTGGTTAGCGATTTATTTGATTAGACTTACGGATCAATTCTATCGGATGTGCCTAGACCTTCTAGTCTCTTCTATTGGTATTGGAAAGATTCTTAAGATTTACAATATTGGAAACCTGAGACAATACTTGACATATTGAGCCATTATCGAATTAAACGGACTTCCATTGCATACTTATTGTATTTGGATAATTTGTATTTATTGGATTGCTTGTCTATATTGTACCTTTACATAATGTTTGATATATGTTGGTTTTTTCATTGAGTTGCGACTCATATAAAGAGCAAAGTTTTTCCCAGGCACTAACAGGTTAGCTTTTGAGCCGATTTTGAGACTTGCACATAGCAATGTGGCAGAGGTCGGGATGTCGTGATCACTCTCTCTCTCCTTATCACGTGTGCATATAGGTTTTAAGGATTATATCTTCATGGCTCATCATGCATTGTACCTTTGTCTACCAGACTTGGTTTATGCTATATGATACGTATTTTATGTCTACAAGTTTTTCTAGTTTTTTTCTGCAAAACCTCTTGCTGTAACTCTTCGGTATATTTAAATATTGTTTTATTCCATGGATTTTACAAATATGTATTATAGGCATATGGATGCTACACACATTACTGGCACATTGCCATGTCAGTGTACTTAGGGTTCTGTGATACCGTTTAAGCAAGTTTAGGGGGATCTGTAGGCATTCGCAAAGTTGAGTGGATAAGTTGCACAAAGTGTGCAAGTTCAAGGGATACATATGTATTAAGCCAACGAGTAATTTAGAAACCTCTAAATGTAATTTAATTCAAAAGCGATATTTTTTTGTAAATAGTTTCTCACAGAGGTTATATAGCATAATTCCCACACAATTTTTTTTACATGAGACCCAAACCCACATGTCTACTAACCGTCCACTAACCTAGACTAGCCTAGCTTTGTAGACATATGGCATCACTTATCTCCAAGTCGCCAACCTAACGGTCACGAAAAGCTTTCCTAATTCAAAAATTAAATCTATTTTCTGTTTTTGCTTCTGTTTTTAAAAAAAGCGGGAAAAAATAGAGAACAAAGTAAAGCTTGTAGTCTTTAGTATTACTTTCAATAAAGGTTTTGTGTTTTTTTTTTTCTCTTGATGGGTAGTTTGCAAGTTGTATAAAGAACAAAGTAAATTTCAAGTAACATAAAAAACAATTCACGAAGTACAAAATATTTTTGTTCACTTCTCCGAATCACTTTCCTTTTTTGACTAATAAGGAAATGGAGTTGAAAAAGATATAAACCCTAAATGATCATATTATAATAAAACAAATACCGGTGTGTTTGGTATGAAATGAATATAGAATTCATTTCATTTGTAAATGAAATAAAATAAAATCTACAAGGAATTGAATTTACAAATAAATTGAACTGTTTGGTATAATAAATACTAGAATTTCAATTCTTTCATTTATAAATGAATTCTTTGTTTGGTGTGACTTAGAAATTAGAATTATTTGTATATTGTGACTAAAATACCCTTATATTTATAATACTAATCAAAATTATGACAACAATATTATAACAACAATTGTTTGCTGATTATTTAAATAATTATTTAATATAGATTAAATATTTAATTATTTAATATGGATTTAATACTAAATAATCAAATATATTTTTTAAAATATTTGTACATTATTTTAAAATTGAAAGAGAGGGAGAGGAAGGGAGAGAGAGAGAGAGAGAGAGAGGGATAAAATTGTCCAAAAAAAATGACATGTAATTCATTTGCAAATAACATCTATTTATCTTAGATTTACAAATGAACAATTTTAATTTACGTCCAATTCCTTTATTTAAAATTTCTGTATTTGAGTTTTTTTTTTATAAGCAAACTAAACAACAAAATTTAGATTTGAAAATAAATTTTGTAAAATTTTAAGGAATTCATTTATACCAAACACTATGTTAATGACATGTCTCAATCTCCATTATATAGACTAATTACGGATACAAATTAGTTTAACAACGAACTTAATTAGTGTTAAGCATGGCATAATACATAAATAAAACCACCATTGTTAGTTTGACACGTGATTAATAGGTTTGACCCAATCTTGAGAAGTTATATCCAAGCTTGAAGATAATGTTTTATATAATAACAATAAAAATAATTATAATTAATTGTAGTATGCCATAATGAAACACCTCATTGACACCAATCAAGGTGTATCGGAAGTAGGTTTCGTGCTTGTGAGCTTGTTTAAACATCATGCAATTTATTTACATTAATTGTTAATTCCTAAGCCAACCATGTGAAAGAACATTCTTTTGAGATGTTGTCATCTCTACTTAACCATCCCTAAAAATGGTCTTTTGTCTGTTTTTAATGTCTTAGAGTAAACAATTATTTTAAAAATTAGATTATTAGTTATTTTTATTTTTTCCAATAAGCCAAAATTTTGAGATTCGGATCGCTATATTTTTAATACAAATACTACTGTTTTTGAGTTTCGAACGTTGACGATTTTCTCCCCTTAAACAATAGTTCATCTGGGATTCATATCTCTTCATCTTTTGACAAGTGAAGTCTTGGTCGAATATTTAGACTTATTGTAACATATAGCAATTTTTCAGTACATAGTATATATTATTTTTTTTGAAACATTTTTACCTTAAACCAATCAATATAGCTTTTCACTACATTGCTACACTCATCCTAAATCACCACCGCGCCGTACTCGTTCTTGTCCCTTGTCTATGTTCTAGCCAAACCTCGGCTCTGATACTACTTGTTGGACTTGGGGAGATACGGGAAGAACCGCATAACGCTTGAACTTAGTGAATAAACACACAAATGAGCTGGATACAATATCTTTATCCAAAACTTTAAGACATTAGATTATAAGTCTACAACACTTATAAATTATTTTCTTGCACCACAACTCTCCGATGTGTTACAGTTATCATTCAAACTAATGCACTATCCAGTTAACATACATTTACCTTACCTTTTTCTCTAAAAGGAGGAGCAAAGCCATAAATTACGTTACATTTGTTGAATCTAATCTCTTTGAATTTACCACCTATTTGGGTCGAGGATGAAAAGGAGAGGGGATAAATTTAATGGGAGCTTGAAGACATGTTGAGTTTGTGTTTATGACAAAGTTTGGTTTGGGAAGGAACCTTTTCGTGACAAAAAATTCTGACAAATGTTGCATAAATGTGTAATGACCATCCATTGCTTGGGATGGAAAACAGGTGAATTGGAGCCCCTATGTGGTTTTGCACCCGTACATGAGTTCCTTTAAAGTTATGCTCGGTTGGGAGGGAGTTTTCATTTAATTTTGATTTATAGTTTCGGAAACCAATTATAATAATGATCCAAAACTTTCTGCTAATTAACTTATTACCTTGTACAATGTTGGCTCTCAATAGTTAAAGTGTCCAAATCATATTTGACCGGAAAATAAGCTAAAGTTGTTTTAGTTTTGATTTTTTAAGATTTTGAAGAATATCTTTGTAAGTTGTAACTTGTGATTCTCCTCTAGAAATAAGGTGAAAGTGAATATTTGCTCTCAATGCCAAAATTGGGACCTAAAATCATAAGGTCAACATATATAATAAATAAGTTAGGTGATTTTTTTCAAGGATTTTCAGGAATATGCCTCCCCTTATAAGGGTGTACATGCATGCATAAGCAATTTCAACAATTCCATAAATTAATACTAAATTGAGTATCAATGTGGATAGACATCTCCACTCAAAAGGACCATGACTTTGCTTGGTAAGAATTGACCACGACTCCAAGACTCTTCGATTTGCTAATCTTCGATTAGCCATTTCGTCGCAACCGTTGGCGGGAAACTTCCTGCCACAATTTTGCAACAACAATTGTGACGAAACACGTCAATGGAAGGGGTGGCAAAACAACTCAAAATTTGTTGCGACAAATTAGTCGTTCGTCACAAAATTAGTGACCAAACATTTCGTCACAAGATACTGCGGAAATTTTCCACTGATTTTAACTATGACGCGCCTTCCGTCGCAAGTTAGTGTCAAATTTGACACTATTTTGTGATGAAACAATTGGTCGTAACAGTTGTGTCAAAATATTTTGTCACCAAAAATATAGTATACAATGCGTTGTAGACAGTAATTCAACATTTCTTTGGGCAATTGAAGATTGTTTGAGGTAAAAAAGACTATTAAGATGCGCACTAACGACAAATATGTGTTGGCACAACAAGCCATTCAGGTTTATTACTTTTTATACCCAAGCTACAGACGAGGAAAACATCTACGATTGTGATTTTTTTAAAATGAAAATACATGTAATTTTAGTGACGAATTCGTCAAAACCATTCCATTTTGTGACGAAATGGACAGCAATTTTGCCATTGATTCTGTCACAAAACAATTTAGTGACCAATTCGTCACAAATATTAAATTTTGGGCGGATGTTTGAAAATTTGGAAAAAATTTGTGTGGTTTATGTAGAAAATTCTGAGACAAATTCTTTGCAACTCTTAACATTTAAGACGAATTGGTCGCAATATATGGTTGCATTTGGTGTAATTTCACACAGTTTTTTAATACATTTTGCGACGAAGAAGTAGTTTTTGTCACAAAATTACGAGTTTTGGTCGCATGTCACAAATTGGTTAGGCCCATTCTAACGCTCTCCCTTTTCTTCGGCAGACACTGTCACTTTCCTAATTCCTCTTATCCCTTAATCCCTAAATTCCTCTGACAACCTCTCTTTCTCTTTCTGCTTTTCTCAATCTAATGCTCTTTCTCTCTCACTAGCCCCGCTCTCTGTTCGGTCGACGCTCTCTCTTGCTCATATCTCTTCTCCCTGCGAAGCGTCCACTCTCAATCCTCCGTACTTAATAATTAATATAAGATTTCCTTATATTATTCATTTATTATTTATGCTCAGAACTAATTTTTATCTTTGTCTGGGGATTTGTGCAGGATTGGTGGTGAAGGTAGCACCAAGTTCGTGGGGAAAGGTTCTCGAAGAGAGATTCCAGAAGAGCTTATGCAGGCTATTTGTAAGGTACTTTCTCTACTTATTCTGTCGAAGTGTCTTTGAATGAATTATGGAGACTGTTATTAGTTTGTTGTTGCCATTTTTAAAGCTATATTTTTTATCTGAAGATACTATCTGGTTGGAAATATTTCAGATATGCTTGGTCGAAAATGAAAGATTTCAAATATGTAATCGATGTGGTAGGAGTTGAGCTAAAAGGATTCTTAACATTTTGTTTGGGAGTGGGGGTTGGAATGAATTAGAAGTATTAATAATGGATTGGATTGCACCGGAATGGAATGGACTATAAAAATTTTAGTGTGTTTGGGATGAATGGATCATAAAGGATTATAGATGAAAGGTTAATAAATAATTTTATTTGTTTAGAATAAAAGGGTTATTATGGGTTGATTAATTATATTCCAAATTTATCATTGTGTGACACTAGATATTACTAAATACTTTTATATTCAAAACTCAATTCCCTGTATCTTCGTTGACTGGAACTTCTTCTATATCCAGTTCTATTCATCATCTCCTCATCACCAGCAATGTTACTTTCTTCTTAATTTATGTTACCAACATACCATGCATGTCCTTGTAAATATTTTATATTATATGCAGTTATCTATCTTGCCACTCTTACACTACAATTAAGGGGTCTCTCTGTGTGTATTGTGTTTTTGTGTATGAGGAGTGTAAAGAGAATTATAGAGCATAAAAGTTGTACTTCATTCATTGAGAATTAAAGAGAATTTAGTATATTAGTCTTTGCTCCTACAATCTCTGTTTTTTCTGTTGTCAATCAAATCTAGAAAATGCAGATGAAGAAGACCAGAATTTGGAAACAAAGGGGAGGAAAAAGTTTGAAAGGTTGAGCTCGACAATTCATGTTGTTCTTTCTCCCACACACTATTTCTTTTCATTTTTTATTTGTTTGTTGTAGTCGACAAACAATATTAGTGGCTGTTTACACCATAATTTGAGCAAATTGTAGGGGTGGTAAAATTAAGACCAAAAAAGGAAATGAATTGCAGCAGAGGTTACAACAAAGTTAGAAACAACAAATCAAGAGAGGAAAGAATATCAAGAGGGGTGGGAAATCTGTAATAATTGCTCTTGGGACCAAAGGAGAGCTTTGCAAATCAACAGTACAGTAAAAGAAAATGATCACAGGGGAGACAAAATCGTAAATGTTGCCTTTGGGGACAAAATGAATTACAGAAGTGAGAAGACAAGTCAAACACTCAAATTGCTGCAAATTATGAACGAGAAGGAAAGCCAAAACATTACTGCAGGAGAAATTAGTGGAAATTAAAATGGAATTCCTTGGCTATCAAGAATGACCAAATGAAGCAGTATAAATAGAGACAAGATGCACATCAAAAATGACCTCTCTCTTCAACAAAAACACAACACAACACCTTTTTATGGGTTAATTTATCTTTTGTTTTTCAGTTTTAGTTATCTTTTGTTCTCTACTACATTTTCCTCTCAAGTTCTTGTACTCGATCTTTATTTTCAATAAAACTCTCAATTTCATCATTGCGTTTTGGTTATTGTTCTTAAAGAATCAAAAGACTCAAAGCAACGAGTTCGTCCCTTTGCTCGTTCTCAATTTTTTGATTAGAGTCAAGATACTTAAGTGCAAATTTCATTCTTTTCGGTTTAAGAATACCTTAATTCCTTGGCACGCTCACAAATTTCACAAACTCACAAAGGGCGGCGTTGTCTTCCCAAATTTCTCAAGAAAAATATGGGGACCAGTGACAATATCATAGTTCATATACAATATTAGTGACAATATCCGACTACGATAGACAACATTTCATTATTGAGGGTATTATTGTCACAAATGATATATATATATATATATATATATATTAACTCTCAACCCTTGCTAACACTCCATTTTGGAATGTTAGAAATCTAACTGCTTCATAAGCCATTGTAACTAGATGTGGCCATTATTATGAACCGTCGGTTTTGGTTAATTGAGGGCATTGGACCTAAACCAAACCGTCTATGGGCGGTTTGGTTCTGGTTTTTGGTTTCCTACGGTTCGGTTACCGGTTCCAGTTTTGGTTCGGTCCGGTTTGAACCGGATTTTTATTTTATTTTATTTTTTTTTAAATGTTGTTGTGCTCAATTTTAGTTCTTGTTTAGTTTGGTTTCAGTTTGCAATTGTTAAATGTAATTGTTTATATAGATATTCTCTACCATATTTTAAATAAAAAACACTAATAAAAATTGAAGGAATTTAAGTAATAATTTCATTAAAAATAATTAAAACAAATATTTAATACAATTACAAGTCATTAATTTGTACAAATGTGAAAAATAAAAAATAAAAATGGGCTTGAACTTAATATCATCAACAACTAATTAAAACAAGTATGGAATATCAATACATTACATAAGTAATTAATTTTTATAAATGTGAAAAATAAAAAAAATGGGCTTGGAGCATTGGACTTAATTTCATCAATAAATCATTAAAACAAATATGAAATACAAGTAATTAATTTTTACAAATGTGAAAAATAAAAAATAAAAATTGGGCTTGGACTTAATTATATTAAGTTGTCTGCGTATCCTTTTGGGGTTTAAAGGAATCACAACCCACGTAGTTCCCTTACCTTACTTACCTTGAGATTTAAGTACACCCCACTTACGTAATTATCTTCATTAGAGTCGGAAGTCGTCATTCTTGAACCGTCATTAACCCATTCATCCGATGATGATGAATGCAAAAGTTCTTCTTGACTTCACATATTGGCTCTTTCCCAATCATCGAGGCAAACTTGAGCTTCCAATGATTTGAGAGCCAATCTTGATCTTCTTTCATCCAAAATATTGCTCCCACTACTAAATGTTTGTTCAACTGCTACATTTGAGGCTAGAACTACAAAAAATTGTTTTACAATAATTGCTAGAGTTGGAAATATCGCCTTATGTCTTTTCCACCACTCCAATATTTGAAAATCTGCATTATCACCAAACTAAAAAACTGTGGTTAGATAAGTATCGAGCTTCGAATGTGAGCTCGATCTAGGTTTCTTCCTCCTTTCATGTAAAAATTGGTGACCATATTTGACAAATTGTTGAGAAGAAGAGGGAGGCGGAGCGGAAGAAGGAATATCTTCACTAGTAGAACAAAGAATAGCATATGCTTCACACAATTCATTGCACAAATGTCTTACCTTAGAAATTATATAAGAAACGTCAACGTTTTCATCATTAACTAATCCTAACAATTCATAATATATATCCAAACAATCAATTAAACCATCAAATTTACACCTAGGATCAAATACCATAGTAACAAGAAAAATTTCAGGAATAAGTTTATAATAACGCAACCATTTTTTTCATTTCTAAAACACTATAACTAATTTATTCGACCTTCATTCCTTTCATTAATGCTGTAATATCTCGTATTTTTTTCCCGATTGAATTTTCTGGTAGAAAATTTTTTCCTCTTTGTTAAATGAATTTTTGTTAATTTTGTAATCAATGGTAATTATTTTATTGATTTTATAAAAATTAATATGGTCAAATTTTTGTTGATTTTATTGATTAGAATTATTATTTTCAATTTGTTTTAGTAAGGGATATTTTGTTAATTTTTATTAATTATTC
>CAODLS011849798.1:0-14638 GCA_948243855.1 Flueggea neowawraea | reverse complement strand
ATAGATAGATAGATAGATAGATAGATAGTTTTTTCTGTGTATGCGCTGGCTTTTCCTTTTTTTCCTAACAGGCCTATCGCGAACTGCCAAATTTGCAGGTCTATGAGTCGATATGAGAAGCAGCAGCTGCAGAAACTGATTCAGAAACTACCACCAAAAAATTTGGGTCGTATAGCTGAGATTGTTCAACGTAGCAAACCAGTAGAAATGAGAAATGCTAATGAAATTCACGTTGATTTAGAGCAAGTGGTGAGAGTTGCCAACAATAACTAGTTCAGTTTGTTAGTTGTTTTATGATAACCAATGTTTCTCTTTTACACGGCGTCTTTCAGGATAATATAACACTTTGGAGGTTGTACTTCTGCGTCGCAACAATTGAGAAAGCTAGAAAGCTTGCACTTGACTCAATTTCAAATGAATAAGTTGGGTTCGGAAGGGAACAGGAACCTCATAAAAAGGGTCTGCATCTGAATATAAGGTAATTTGCTGCTAGGTCTGTTTTTTGATATTTCCCTTAGATGTAGGTTCATTCCTATTCGACGCAAAGCCTTAGAAGATCTTCTCCTGTTACCTTAGTCTATTTCTCCTCTGTATAGCTCTTGAAAACTATACAAATCCTGTTCATATGTTGAGTTTCCTTTCTCCAGCTTTCCTCGTCTTTAGGAGCTTAGAGGTTTCACCTTTTTAATTACTCATGATTTTCTATTTTCGGAATTCGAGTTGAATTGGGCGGAGGAATTGGCGTAGCATCGGTCTTTACTCAGTGCACAGCTAAATACTATCTCCGATGACCCCTGTTAAGGATACTGGCACTAGAGATTACAGGACTTTGTGTTCTTAGAGTTCCTTCAGCTTTTTTCCTTCCTTTCCTCCCTTTTTTAGGGCAAGGGTTAAGGCACAAAATTTATGCTCAGGTCGACTTGAAACACTATTTCCTTTTTTTTTTTTTTAAAGTATGCTTTAGTTTTTATCTTCTGGGAGATTACCATTTTGGGTTCTCTCTTGAGTGTTCTGTTTGATTGCTGGTATAGAATATTTTTCTGAAAAATTCGTTATCGTTCAATGCGAATATAAATCTAACTCGACTAACGACTAACACGAACATATTTCAAATTTTCAAGTGTTCTTACATACGCCTGTTTACTTTGACAACGTATTTAGAATTTCAGATTCACACTTGTGGAAGTGTAAGGATTACGGGTGTAGTGTTCAGCAAAAAATGAATGACTTAATTTTAACCGAAAATAAATAAGTTTAGACAGATTTTTATGAAAAATCATAAATTTCAAAAAATGAAAGAAAAAAAAAAAGATCTTAGAACTCTTTTTCCCACGAGCAACTATTTAGAATGGTACTATCTAAATGCGTTTGAATATCTATAACAGAAGTCTTTGTAAGAACTAATAAAGTAAGGAAACCAAAAGTCATATTTATGAAAGATGATATTCACAAACAAGTATTGGCGCATCAAAAGTTTAATACGTTCCATATTGAACAATAATACTCTTGATGAATTTTACCGTGCAATTAGACTTTTTATGAAGATTTTTCTAGAATTGGGAAGATGAAGATCCAAAATGATTAAATCAGTATAGTTGTCCTTTACTTATCAAAAATAATAAGTTCTCCGTTTGTGTACATCATGTTTGTAAGACAATTATCATATATCGTGTTTTTATTCATTCAGAAAATTTGATGAAATTATCTATGGGAAAATCACGTGTTTATAGTAAAACAAACTACCAAATCTTTAAAATGTCACATTAAGTTTCCAATTATAAAAAATGCCAGAAAAAATAAACACATTTTAAAAGTACTATCTTAAATTGAGTTTTTTTAAAAAATATTATTAAAAATATCTAATTTTACCAAAAGTAGTGTACATAAATGTACAAAAAGAGTTGCACAATTTTTTTATAAGGAGTTGATTTAATGAATTTTTTATCGATAGTGCACATGTGTAATAATTTTTTTTAAATTAAACTGATTTATTGATGTATGTAGGTATTTAGTGTACACGAAATTTACAAATTTTAATTTATTTAATGGTAGTCAATTTGGTGTACAGAATTGTATGTGTACAAAGATGTACACAACCTCGATTTTAGGTGTATAAGACATATGCAACATGAATTTTAGGTGTATACAATCTGAATGATAGTTTGACAAACCCTAGCTGCCGTCACTCTCTCTTCTGCGTTGCACATCAATTTTGAACGAATTTGTCTCGGTTTGAAGATTTGCCTTGGTTCCATCGCGATTCCAGCAAACAAGCATTTTCTGCCGCCACCGCCATTCAAGCTTTCCTTAGCTGCTGCTCTTACTTTCTTTCACTCTCTATTTCAAATAATAGCAGCTCTAGGGTCTTATTCGACATCACCAACACGGTTTCATTTAAAACGCTAGTCGCTGTAGTTTCAAGCCTTCTTTCTCTGCCACCTCTCTTCTCTGCAACAAGCGTGTCTCTCAACAACAAATTTCAGATTTGCACCAAAACAAAATCAAATCGGGTTAAGGTTTTTTGCCGTCGTCTCCATCTTTCACATGCACCTCTGTCTTTTCAATTAACGCTGGAAAGAAATCGAGAAGAGAGAGCACCGAGAGAGAGAGAGAGAGAGAGAGAGAGAGAGAGGAATAGAGAAGAAGGAAGCCGAAAGATCAAGGAGAGGAAGTGAAACTAAGATAGAAAGGAAGCGAATATCTCCAATGATGAGAGAAAAACCAAGAAGAGAGAGCAACGAGAGAAGAGGAGAGCAAAGGAGAGGGAGAGGGATAGAGAAGAGAGAGTGAGAGTGTGGCGAAATGAGGGAGAGAGAGGGAGAGAGGGACAGAGAGAGAGAGTGGACGAGATTTAGACAAAAAATTCGGTTTAATTCGATTTGATTCTAGCAAATTTGAGAACATGTTTTATCGTGGTGGCATTTGGAAGACAAAATTGGTGTATTTGGCTATTTTTAAAAATACAAAACTGATATTTCATTTGTACAAATATACAACTTAATTTTAACACGTGACATAATTAGCCCATTATCTATTGCATGAAATGCTTGTGCATGACATCGCGGGACTGGGTAGTTCAGAAATTGGAGACATGTAATCAGAAATGGAACAATCGTTCACCTGAATTGCAAGTTATTCGGTATCGAGCAAGCGATATACCGAATGAGGGCTTGTCATCCTAGGAAAACCTTTGTTTAGTCATTCTTATACAGGTTTAAAATTCTTGTAAGCTATCACTGCACAAAAAGGGTCCTAGCCGGACAACAAACCTAGGAATTTCATGACCCAATTCAGTGGCGATTTGTTCTCCTGGGCGTCACTGGAACCTGGTAGTTTTCGAACTACCTCAGGTTGTGTGAAGCCTTCAACGCTTTGGAAGTACTGAACAACTAGCTGGACTTGGCTGTATCTGCTGCCGTCTCTCCACGCATTAATGGCTTTCTCATAGAACATTCTATTGCTGAAGCTTACAACAAATATACATCCTGGTCTCAGCACCCGAAACACTTCTGCAAATAACTATTACAAACAAATAAAAATTTAGGAGTTAGAAGAATACGCTTGTAGTGTTATTTCTCACTAAAGAATGGACGTCTATTTTCTTGTAATAGTTTTTTCTATTCCAAGAAGTATTTTCTTCCTGCCCTTATTCATGGATGTGCAGTGGCCGAGGCCGGGGGCATGGGAGGTCTGGCCCCTCGCCCCTTTTGAGGAGCCTCTTTGAATATAGTGCACAACTGTTTGATAAAATAGTTCAAAATCATGGTCACCTTTATTATAATGCCTATATTGTTGTGGACAATGACGAAAAAAGAGAACTTGAGAGCTTTCTGAAAACTCTTTCAAACACGAAAAAGAGAGTGGCGACGAAGGAGAGGATAGCTGGGCAGGTGATTGTTATCCACAATGTTGATGCATGGGAGGAGCCTTTCGCTAAGGGAGTTGAATTCGGGACACTGGTAATTAATTTTCTTGCTAATCACTCATTTCAGTCATATTTCAAGATATGTTATGGTAAGCCTCGTGCCTTTTTTTTTTTCTTTTCTTGAATTAATGTATTTTAGTTTTGGCAAGTTGTAGTACAGCTTCATGCTATGGACTGTGCTGTACAATTGATGCAGTTCTGGCTGAGTTCATTATGAAGATGAAAGATAACATATTCTTGAAAGTGGATGCCGGTGAACTCCCTGTAAGTACTCGACTCCAACCTTGTTTTCAATTCTTCAAGTTTTCACTTATTGAACATTTTAATAAGTCAAAACGTAAGTACCTATTTAAACCATTGAGGCTTGTCTGCAAAAGCATTTTGAAAGATTCAGTAGTTTTTGTTTTGTGGACCATTTGGGTTTCTGCAGTTTGATTATTCTGATGATCAAAGAATAGAAACTTTCCAATTTTGGTATTCATATTAATTATGGGTTTAGCTAAAACGCTGAAATCAATGAATTGCCAAAATGTTGAACTAGAACTGTTAATATTCATAGTAATTTGATAACTAGGATGCTGATTAGGGAGGATTGTGTTTATGTATGGCTTTATCTGCCAGTCTGTTGCTCGGGAATTGGAAGTGGATGTAATGCCGACTTTTATGTTCCCAGGAAAACGGGTGGATGGGGGTGCCCAGAAGGATGATCTGCCCCCAGATGAGTGTGAAGCCTGCAACGATAGCGTCCACCATTGAGTTTTGCTGTGTATGGTTCAACTCTCCATCAAATAACACCTACAAGGTCTTCACTTTTCTTGTTTAACGTAAACTTTTTCACCATTTTTGAAGTGGGTTCTTTTTTTTTTTTTAGTTTGAAGTGTAACTTGTGATTTTAATTTGTGGCTATTGAATTTGTAGTCTTCCATGGTAGATTAAATTGTCATTTCAATCTTAAATTGAGATTATGCTTGGAGTATGGTGTTCTTATATTTCTTATGTAATGTTTTTAGCTAAAAACTACCCTTTTCTGCAAATTTCGGGTTTCAGCACTTTTAGTTGTAGTTTTGATTTCTCTCTACTCTTTTGACGGGTATTTTTTTTTTCTTGGAACAGTTTTGACAGGTAAAGTTAACTCACATATACTTAAGCTCTAATGTAATATTTACGGGTGTAGGTTCAATTTTTTGCGAAAATAGAATGTATTAAAGAAACTATGGAGAAAATTTAAGTGTTGGGAAATTAATATGCTAACTTCTCATCTGTTTAGAAACATCTACTACTAATTATAATGTCAACTGTAAATCTGTTACATTGTTCTAATGAATCATTTGACGTGTTTTAATTTCATCTGTACTATTCTCGCTAGGTCTGTAAATTATTCACACTTCAGAGAATTAAGAAACAAAATAAGCTAACCTTCTCTGGATGTTGCAGATATTGGACGCTAACAGTGCACAACACTGCATCAAAACTGCAATCCCCACATTCAAGTTTCTGATCCTGGTTAAGATCTTTGACCTAGTAATCCAATCTTGGGTTCTTGGCAAGTTCTTGTGCATTAAGTCCATGCCCGACTACTCTTTTGCACTTGACTTCGTTAGGAAGATGACTAACCCATGAGCTCATGAGGTCCAGAATCTCCGAGTCAGGTCTTAATCTCTCTCTGTAGAGATTGGTTAGAGTAGAAATGAACCCATCATCAACATGGGTCACAAAACGTGGATAGGCATAGAATTCTCCGTCAGGGTATATGTTCAGTTTGGCCCTGCCTTCTGGTGTTAAAACCAAGCGTTTGATTTTACCTGGTGAGGAATTCTGTGTTTCATTGTTTTCACTTAAAGTGTTTGTGATTTTGAGTGGTTGTGTTTTGTGTAGAATTGATGAGGGTAACGGTGGGAGTGTTGATTTGGGTTTTGGTTGAGTGAGGAACATTGGTGAGTGAATGATGAATTGATGAATTTGACGCAGTTCATCTGGTTAAAAGAGAGAAGACAGGAGAGCCAGTGCATGTCTGTGGTCGAGACTTGAGGCTGAGGGAATTTTTAAGATTATTTGATCTTGTAGAGAGGCCACAATTTTTTTTGGTCTTAATCACAAGGTTTCCAGTCTCCCACCGTCCCACGTTGTTTTACTACTCGTGGTTGCTTGACTAATTTCCGTTCGTTTGGAAGCTTTTGTAGTTAGTCCGAGAGGATTTTGCCATTGCGAGATTTGAACTTGCCTGGCAATATTTATTGCCGGTTGGACCATTTTTTTGGGTTGAACTGAAAACCATACCACTATTTAGGCCTACAATTCAAATCCATTGATAGGCCTTCTGACTGGAAAGATGCCAAAGTTTTTCAATTTGTTAAAAAATATGACTAGATTATTCAATTATCTTCCAGTTTATATATATTTTCCAATTGTATTCATATTTTCTATTCAACAATATCTTATTTAGTTCTCTGATGATGAAAGATGTATTTTTAGTGTATTGAATATACACGGTTGTTCTCAACAACAAGAGTGTCAGCTAAAAGAAAACTGCATTGTTGATTAAGCCTTTATTTTCTTTATGATCCAAAGTCTAAACCAATTCCTTGTTCTTCTTTTATTGAATTACCCTGTCCTTTTTTGGTCCAAGCTGCTAGCCACTCAACTTGTCTGTCTTCTAGTGGTCCAACCATATCCTTTTACAAGCATAATGAGAGAAAATTATGCCTTGATTAGTTATTAAAAAGAGAAATAATTTTTAAATGCTTCACTATATTTTAATTAATAAGTTAATTTTTATATTTTTAACATGTTACATGTATATTTTTAAAATAAAAAATTAAGTTAAATTTAACTCTTTTTATTAATAATTTATTAATATTTTATTAATAAATTATTGACATGTGCTGTCTAATTTATTTTAAATAAAATTTAAAAAATAAAAATACCTCAAATATATAAACCATAATTTCTTTTTGTTCGACTTCAAAAGGAAATTATGCAAAATTCAAGCAATAAAATCAATTCTTACCCAGATCCTCAGAATCAAATCTTACCCAACAATTAACAATCTAACAAAGAACAATTCAGCCTTTGCCACAAGCTGAAAATCAGATAACCACTCAAACTCATTTGCCAATTTTCTCAGAAACAACCAAACAAATCAAATTTAAAGGTCCAGACTTTTATCAAAACTAAGCTCACATTTCAACAATTAACCAAGTAGACCACTGTAGTCTGAAAATGGAAGTCACGTATCATCATGAACACAAATTCCACTTCAATTTTCAATTACACAAAGAAGCTGAAACAGCTTATAACCAAGATAAATAAAATTCCAAAAATACAATTAGTTATATGAAGATCAAAATTTTCACAGATCAAGGAAAAAAGGGAAAAAATCCCAAAGTGCCCCTGATTTTCATGACACCAATAGATGGACAAAATCCCAAAGCCTCTCTGCTTTTGAATCAAAGAATCAAATAAGAGCCACTTCTAATTTTCAATTGAAAACTGTGATTGTTGAGGCTAAGCACGCGGTGTCCCTTCCTCTGGTCGACCATGACACTGTAACCTCTCTTCCAGCGTTGACGTCACCATCAACAATTTTCGAAACACTTTTCTTCCTGAGGAAGCGAACTAGGTGGTGCCGTGCGGCGACGTAATAAACGCTGACCCAGCATAAAACCCAGTACCCTACTCGGCTTCTCAATCCGGATCTGGGTTTTGACATGTTCTGGATCCGGTCCAAGTCGATCTGTCGAACCCAGATCAATATCTGCCGGTTTTCGCTTCACCGGCGCCGTTTCTGTCAATACCGAACCCCATCATCATCCACTCCTCTGTCAACAAGAACACCTCAGCAATAACAACACCAGCCAAAAAACTCACTTGACCCACTAACACCGAACCCCATCATCATCCGCTCCTTTGTGAAAACCACAGACCCAGTCAGCACTCCACCATGAAACCCATAAACCATAACTCCTCTAGGACAATCGGTCAACTCAGCAGGGAGCGATCTTTGGTGTGTGTGACAGTGTGAGATTTGTCGATCTGAGGAAGAAGGTGGGCAGTGACGAAGAAGAAGGAAGAGAGAGAGAGAGAGAGAGAGAGAAGTGGAAGACAGAGAAGCGGTTGTGATAGAGAAGTAACAATCTGTTTGAAATGAATTTAAGGGAGTGTATTTTCGTAGAGTTTTTACTTCTATTATCTCTGTGAGTCAAAAATAATTTTCAGTGATATTTATGTTACATTTAAAAAATATGAGGAATTATTTACTATATATTTAAAAGGTTTGAAAATTATTTTTTTTAAAAATTATAAAAATGTGGAATCTAAAACAAAGGATGCTAATTGCTTTGTTAAACATATTGGAGAGCAAACTCAAATTCTTTCAAGTGTAAAAAAAAGAATGAAAAGTAAAAAAAGGAGAAGAAGAAGAAGAAGAAGAAGAAGAAGAAGAAGAGATAGTGATCATGATTGGATGCACAAACGTGCAATGAAGGTGGTGGATCAACATCAAAGAATATGGATTATATTCATCAAAGATTAACTTCGATGATTATGACTTTACATATACAGCATAGTTCCGTCACCTTTTTTCAATTGTATTCTGTTTCTTCACTCATGTTGTTTCCCCAACTCCAATGGAAAATAAAAAGATTTAAGAGAACAGAAATCTAATCACATGTTTTTTTACTAAATATTTGTTTATGAAAGAAAACTAAGTGGATTTTTTGTGATAATTTAATAGTGCGACTTGCTAAATTTGAGATTAGATAGTTCAAATGTAATGAATAGGGGTTCAAGCTCATTAGCCCAATATATGAATTGGGCCCATTAAAAAGTCAAACTGGATCAAATACCTAAAACAGCGGAGCGACTTTTCATCAATGGAAGAGAATATTCTTTAAGCATATTCTTTCGTCATTCTCCTATAAATAAATGCATATTGTTATCTCTTAACAAGGTATGCTTTATTACCCCCAAACATGCAATCGAACTTTTATGATTTTTTAGTGACTTGAGAGTCGTAAATTCTTTCAAAAAATAATCCGACCTCATTCTTGTTGTGCTTGCACATGACGAGGTGATGATCGAATTTCCTACCGTGTGAGTTCGACTTCACTTTTTTCGAGATCATTGTATAATTGAAGCAATAACAATTCGAGTCATATGTAGAAATTTGAGCAAAAAGTTGTCAAGTTAAAGCTGTGTTTCTAAATATTTTAGTCTCAACTAAGAGTTTTTGTAATGTTATACTCTTACATTATCTAAAAATCGAGACCAACAGTTTCTTATAAATACTCGCCTCATTTAAACTATTGAGGTGCTTTTTGAGAAATAAAACCACGAGAGTCCAAGTCTACAGCGGATAAGTCCAAAACAGACAATACCTCAGTGATTGACCCTAACACGTGATTGTCGAGAGACATGGTCTAAAACACACGGGTTATAGCTCAATTGACAATACATATCAAATTTGTGAAAAGAACTTATCGATCCAACTAAACACATCTATAAGATCTTAGAGAATGCATATGAATTAAAAAAAAAACTCGACATCAAATAAGTGAATATAAATTTTGAAATTTTCAATATAGAAGCTACACATTGAATTAATAGGTTAACGTTTTCAGGACAGCGTAATTTAGAAGACCCAACATGATTCTTATAATCACAGGCATACACTCTACAAAGTGAAGGATAAGACCGCTTAAAACATTACAAAATTGAATAGAGAAAATATGGAAAAAAAACTGAGGCCAAATAACTAAATAATAGGTCTAAGTCCAACTAAACATAATGGTATTCTTTTTTTTTTAATAAGTCATTTTAGTTCTCCTACACTATTTTTTGGCGTCAGAATTAAATATAATATCAATATTTTATTTTATTTTATTTTTTTAGATATATTTCTATCATTTGTTAAATGTGCAAGAATTTATGGCATCTATATATATATAAAAAAAGAGAATGTTATAAAAAAGGAGAATGTTAGTAATACTTTCTTGTTTACATTCTCTTATGTGCTCCCCAATAAAGATTTATTTGACACATCAAATAGAAAGTCATTTTTTAAAATATAGTAAAATTATAAATGATATATATCAATTTTGAATTAAAAGTGTACGAGAGAGTGTAAGAGAAAATGTACGGTACGTAACATTTATAAAAAAAAAGTAATTGGAATTGGGGTAAAATGTTGACAAGTTTTACTTAACTATGCAATATAATAAGGTTAATGAGTCGTCTGTTATTTTTTTAAGAGAATTTGCTTTATTTTTTTATTCAATTGTTTTTTTTCTAAACAGTAAGTCAAAGTTTTATTAATAATCAAGACATTCTAACTAAATTGCAAGCATATTTAATTGGGACAAAATTTAGAGGTTGCACCAATTATAATGTGCCACATAGTATAACTAATATAATTTAATAAGTTTCACCTATTGACATTGTAAATCTTTTTAACTGAGTTTGACTTCGTTAGTGTCCCTATTTTTACTCCCATTACAATGATTTAACTCCTTTACTATCTATTAATTGTCAAAAAATTATACATGCTAAAAAATATAAATTGCACAGTTAAAAATATGGACATGAAGTAAAGAAGAGTTTTTAATTGAAGAATATACTTAGATTTAATCTTTTTGATATCAAAACTTTGAGTTGGATCATACTATTTTTAATTTGTGATGTGACATACTTTTGTAAAATGCAATTTATACCTTTTGAAATAAATTTCATATTAAAAAAATATTAATTTGATACTATTTTTGGGTTGAATCAAATTTTTTGAATTGTGGGCATTTTCACTGCAAAGTACAATTTATATTTTTTGGCATGTATAATTTTTTGGTAATTGACAGATAGTAATGTAGTTAAATCATTGTAATGGGAGTAAAAATATGGACATTAAGATTAATACAATCAAACTTAATTAAAAAGTTTTACAATGTAAAGAGTTGAAACTTATTAAATTATATTAGTTGTACTATATGGCACATTATGATTGGTGGCAACAGAAACTATTGCAACCATTTTGCAGGAAAAAATTGTCCTATTCAATTGTATTTACCATTTATTTCATTTAAAAAATCTTCATCTATTTCTACTGACAATTTTAATGCACCCAACTATCTCCAAAAATATTTTTCCTCTAATAATTCATTTTATTTACTTTTGACTTGACCATTTAATACCAAAAACAACTACAGTGCTAATGAGTCCATTGGTTCCAATAATAAAAATTAGTTACCATGTATTATAAATTTAAAAAGGCTGCCATTTATTACTGTCAAGCTTTAACAATCAATGATTTACTTATGAAAAAAAAACAATGCTTTAAAATTTAAATAACATGAGGTTATTTTAATTTGGTTTAATTGGTTTTACAGGCACATGGCACTTTATTATAGATAATGATAATTCACTATGGGTATATTATGACTACTAATGTATAAATGTGAATTTTAGATTAAGATGAAATTTTGTTCTTTTTGTTTTTGTACAATACAATTAAATAGTATCGTAATTGATCATATGATTTATTTCTTTGAAACTTAACTTTGTTTGCACACATTTTTCAGCGTGAAATGGATACTTCAACTTTGTTGCTTGTTTTAGAATATGACTTAAATTGCTATTACATAGAGATCACAATGTACATTAACGGAAAAGTATACTAATTCTATTAATTGTTCATTATGCAGTACAATTTAGTTTCAGATAATATACATTTTAATCAGTGCATACATCAAGTTTTAAATCAATTTATTGGTTTAGAATAGGAATTAAATTGATATTATATGTAGATGGCAACGTACAATGTTAATGACAAAGTATACTTCTTCCATTAGTTGCCCATTCTACAGCACAATTTATTTTCGAATAGTATACTTATTGGTGAACAACTACACATTCACACTTGAGGAAAAAAGTAGGCCTAATATATGTGATCTCCCTGAACTTGATCTCATTGTCTCTAAACGCATGAAAAATTCAAGGGAGAACTTGCACAATGAGCTCAACTTCAAGGGACTACATGTGTATTAAGTAAAAAATATACTAACTTTCCATATTTTAACGACGTAATCTTCAAAAGAAATTCATTATAGTAAGTTTTTTGCAAGAAAAATATCGATACTTCTTTACGTATTTCTATATAAACCCAAACAAGAAACAAAAAAAATTTGGCAATAGCGACGATTGCAATATGAATGGTATCCAGTTAAGATACCAAACACATTATGATGAATCCATTGCACGTGCATCATGCACACAATCTCTTATGAGACAAAATAAAAATCATCCTCTCTTGCCTCCTCTTTTCCCTGTCTCAAACTCATAATATACAAATTGAACTCCCCAAAAGCCTAAATATTTGTTGGTAATTAATGAAATGGACCCCTCACTATTTTTGGTCGGATGTGAGTTCAAGACATCCACATCATAAACCCACATCATAAACCCACAAAAAGCTCTCCCCCCCAAAAAAAATCAATTAGGCTTTCAACCTTTGAACATTGTTTTCTCTTTGAGCTTCAAAATCGGTGGAATTTTCACCTATTATGTTGAGCCCTTGCCAACCATTAGCGAAACCACTCTCAATTTATTTTGTGTGACTTGTGGATGTGAACATAGACAGTTTGCGATTCTTGTAACAATGGCATGCAAGAGTTCGGAACTTTCTTTCACACGTGGAGGTCTCCATCAAAGGCTTAGCTAGGGTTTGAAATTTGACATTTTGATATCATTACAATTGTTTTGGAGAGTTTAAATGAGTGGGTTGGTGAGCCTCTTTCTTTTTTCTCAATAATTAAAAAGTTATATTATCTGTTTAACCTCATTTTAAATTTATTTATGTTTTGACCTAGTAAATTAATGGTTTATGATGTGTTGAGGAGTTACAGATAACATATTCAATACACTTTTGCTTATTTCAACAAAGCAACGATTTGGAGATATCTTCTTCAGAAGTTAGAACTATATATATCCTGTTTATGGATTTATGTACTTAATTGTTTATTTGGGTTAGATCATGAAAAGGTTAAAAAGGGCTAGTAATATATATAAGCCAATTACATTGTGTCATGCCTATGACATCCAAATCTCACTAAAATGAGATATTTTACACACGTGAAAATTTCATTATTAAATGTTTATATTTTATGTCAATTTTGACAATGTAAACCATAGCTTTTATTGAAAATACATGCTTTTTTTTGTCAAATACCACATTTTAAATATTCAAATTAAACTAGCTCTTAAAAATGCTTTTGTTATGCTTAAATTGTTTTAGATTTTCCGATATTGTGAGATCTTGAAATTATTTAATTTTTCTTCATATATGGAAACTCCAGCTTCCTCAAATGTAATTCTGGCCTTTCCCAATTTCCTTTCTTAACTCGTAGTCGTACGTATTAGTTAAACGACATTGCTATAAAATTTTCACTTATTTGATATTTCTACGAGCATCTCCAATGGTGTTCTTTATTTTAAAGAGTAATTTTTGTATAAATAAAAGTGTAATTATTATTAAAAAGTAAAAAATTTATTCAACTCTAATGGACTCTTTAAATTTAACTCTTTATTTTATTGGGAATAGTAATATATCCAAATATAACAAATAAATATGGTGTAGAAATGTATAGTTAACAAAGAGAGAGACTAAAATAAAAAAGAAATATATAGTTAATAAAGAGAGAAACTAAAATAAAGAGTAAAATAGACTAGGCATATATAACTAGTTAAACTTATTCTTTATTTTTTTTTTAGAGATAAAGAGTGGAATAAAAAGTAGGTTGGAAAAAAAATTAAATAAATTTTTTTATTATAAAAAAAATTAATATAAAGAAAGTATTAGAGATGTCCTATTTAATTAATTAGTTTGAGAGTATCTGAAGTGGTATGATCACTTTTATTCTTTCCTTTTTTACCTTCGGTTTTTATAATATTCCCTACTTTAGATGATAATCATTAGAAGCAGAGAATCCAGACAAAAAAATATGTTCGCCATTAGATTTGGCACTTATATGTGGAAAAACAAGTCTCGGGATTGTAGCAAAATCTAATAGTTTGACAAAAAAAAATTTGGAATATTTTGATAATTTTTCTATATAAGGTGTGAAAGAAGGAAAGAAATCTCTTCACACCAATTAGAAATCTCATATCAAACACACACCATGACTGTTGGGTACTGTCTCCCTCTTCTTTCAGCTCTCTTTTTGGGGCTTACCTTTGCTTTCTTCATTCTCAATCACCATTTCAAGAAAAATAAGCCTATTGATCACTTACCTAATGGAAGCATGGGTTGGCCCTTTTGTGGAGAGACTCTCTCCTTCCTCAAGCCTCATAAATCTAACTCCTTGGGAACCTTCTTGCAACAGCATTGCTCTAGGTCGTATATATATATATGTATTTACTTATTTGTTTTTATTTCGATTTTTAGCGTTAAAAACAATTTTAATACCACTAGACTATATGTCTACTGGTTATAAATTTACTTATGATTTTATCAAATTTTTTGGGTTGTTGTGTAGGTATGGGAAGGTCTTCAAATCACATGTATTTGGATCACCAGCCATAGTGTCCTGTGACCATGAACTCAACATGTTCATTCTTCAGAATGAGGAGAAGCTGTTCAGAGTCAGCTACCCCAAGTCCATGCATGGCATACTTGGCAAGTTCTCATTGCTTATTGTCTCTGGTGAACTTCACAGGAAGCTACGAAAT
>CAODLS011849767.1:0-13994 GCA_948243855.1 Flueggea neowawraea | reverse complement strand
TTCTGGATAACTCGAGTTATATAAGGGTCACACAACTTGAGTTATCTCTTACTCTAATTCGAGTTATCCACTCTCCAGACTCGCTACTCAAGGTTCCAAAACACAAACCCTACATGCTCATCAGCATTATCAACTATCAATCTAAACACCAAACTCTCAATGAGGACGCGCATCAATGATCATCAATCGGAACTCCAATTGCTATAAGGAATATAGTTGGAACAGACGGGATATTACATACTTCCCCCCTCAAAAAAAATTTGTCCTCAAATTTCGAAACAGAATAAATCTAAGTCAATATCAACTCTAGATCTCCAAAATAGATCTACACCAATATATAGGCTACCGGCCTAAAAAAATAGACAATGCATACCCAACACTCAGTCTACGTACACATATGCAATATGATGATGCCAAAAATAGAATGAATTGCAAAGTATGCAAAAACACAAAAAGACACTGACCTAGGGATCAGCTGCGTCGAACAAGTGCGGATCTCTACGCCGCATCTCCTCATCGGCCTCCCAAGTGGCCTCCTCAACAGAATGATGCCTCCATATCACTTTTACTGAAGTAATCTCCTTGGTCTGCAACCTCTTCACTTGCTGATCGATAATCCTCACAGGATCCTCATCATAAGATAATTCAGATCGGACCTCCAGAGACTGAAGTGTTAGAACATGAGACGGATCAGGAACATACTTCCTCAAAAGTGATATATGGAACACCGGGTGAACAGAAGCAAACTCTGGCGGCAATGCCAACTCATACGCCACGACCCCAACATGACCTATGACTTCAAACGGACCAATGTATCTCAGGCTCAATTTGCCCATCTTTCCAAATCTCATGACACCCTTCATTAGTGACACTTTCAGAAATACATGGTTTCCTATCCCAAACTCCAAATGTTTACGCTTCGGGTCAGCATAACTCTTTTGGCGACTGTGAGCAGTCTGGATCCTGTGCTAGATCAATCTCACTTTCTCGTTAGTCTCTAAACTAAGATCTCACCCTAGAGGCTCTCTCTCTCTAGCCTTGGCCCAACATAACGGAGATCTACACTTCCTACCATATAATGCCTCGTAAGGCACCATCCCGATACTCGAATGATCTGAATTATTGTACGAAAATTCCACCAATGGAAAGTGAGAATCCCAACTCCCACTAAAATCCACAGTGCAAGCCCTCAACATATCTTCCAAAGTCTGAATACTACGCTTGGACTGACCATTGGTCTGTGGGTGAAATGTCGTACTGAAATCCAACTGAGTACTAGCTCCTCCTGCAGTTTACGCCAAAATTATGATGTAAACTGTGGTCTTCTGTCAGACACTATAGAGACTGGCACACCATGTAAACATAAGATTCGGTAGACATACAACTTAACCAATCACGCCACTTTATATGTCATCTTGACAGGCAGAAAATGTGCCAATTTCGTCAATCGGTCCACAATCATCCAAATGAAATCGTACCCTAAGGATGTCCTCGGTAACTCTACTACAAAGTCCATTGTAATACGATCCCACTTCCACTCCGGAAGGGGTAACTGCTGTAGCAGTCCAGAAGGATGCTGATGCTCAAACTTAAGCTACTGACAGGTTAAACACTGACTGACAAACTCAGTTATGTCCTTCTTCATTCCTGGCCACTAATAGACTTCTCGAAGATCCCGATACATCTTAATGTAACCTGGGTGTACAAAATATGTGGAGTTGCGACCCTCGATCATAATCTCCTCGCGTAATCCACTAGAGGATGGTACGCACAACCTCAACCCAAACCACAACACTCTCGAATCGTCAATGCTAAACCCGGGTACACCAGATGATCTAACTTTCTCAACAAAATTTTGCATCTCAAAATCCTCCTTCTGAAATTCTCGGATATGGTCCAACAGTATAGGTCTTGCCTCAACATGACCAAACAGAACTCCAGAGTCATCAAATTGTAACGTGACTCCATCCTCCATCAATCTCTGTAACTCAGTCACTGTTGGTCGCCTCTCAACTGTGATGTAAGCTAAACTCCCCATCGACTTCCTACTCAGAGTATCGACTATAGTGTTTGCCTTGCCAGGATGATATGATATAGTACAATCATAATCTTTAGCAACCCTAGCCAACGTATTTGCCTCAAGTTTAGGTCTCGCTGCCCAAAAATATATTTTAGACTTTTATGATATGTGAAGATCTCAAAAGTCTCTCTGTACAAGTAATGCCTCCAAATCTTAAGTGCAAATACAACTGCCGCTAACTCCAAGTCATGTGTGGGGTAATTTTGCTCATGCCTCTTCAGCTGTCTAGAGGCATAAGCAATCACCTTTCCATGTTGCATCAACACATAACCCAAACCAACTCTAGAGGCATCACAGTACACTGCAAATTCTCCGGAACCTGATGGTAAAGCTAACACTGGTGCGCTCATCAAACACCTCTTCAGCTTTTGAAAGCTATTCTTGAACCTATTAGACCAAACAAACTTAACTCCCTTTTACGTCAATCGAGTCATAGGAGCTACGATCCTAGAAAAATCTTGGATAAACCTCCTATAGTACCCAACCATACCAAGGAAGCTTCGTATCTCTGTAACGGTCTTAGGCCTATGCCAATGGAGTACTGCATCTACTTTCTCTGGATCCATCATGATTCCATCATTAGACATCACGTGTCCCAAAAATGCCACCTGATGAAGTTAGAATTCGCACTGCAAGAACTTCTCATACAGCTGATGCTCCCACAAAGTCTGCAAGAATAACCTCAAGTGATCCTCGTGCTCTTCCCTACTCCTTGAGTACACCAATATGTCATCGATGAAAATCATAACAAACTGATCCAAGTATGGTCTGAACACATTGTTCATCAAATCTATAAATGCCGCTAGTGCATTAGTCAAACCAAACGACATCACCAGGAATTCATAGTGACCATACCTTGTTCGAAAGCTGTCTTTGGAATATCCTTACCCCTGATCCTCAGTTGGTGATATCTCGACCTCAAGTCAATCTTAGAAAATCATTGCGCACCCTGCAGTTGGTCAAACAGATCATCTATCCTTGGAAGCGGATATCGGTTCTTCAACTTTACTTTGTTCAACTGCCGGTAGTTAATACCAATACGAAGCTACCGTCCTTCTTCTTAACAAATAACACTGGAGCACCCCAAGGTGAGACGTTCGGTCTAACAAATCCCTTGTCTAATAAATCTCTCAACTAAGCCTCTAGCTCATTCAACTCTGCTGGTGCCATCCGATACGGTGGAATCGATATCGGATCAGTACTAGACTGTACCTCAACGACAAACTCAACCTCTCGCTCAGGCAAAAGTCTTGATAACTCTTCAAGAAATACATCAGAGAACTCTCGTACCGTAGGTACGTCCTCCAAACTTAGCTCCGAACTATGTGGCTTGATGAATACAAAAGCCAAGTATGCCTCACAACCACGACGAATCATTCGCTCGGCTCTAATAGCTGATACATACCCTTGCACAACATTGTCGCTCTCACCCTGATAGCAAAACTCACTCTGATCCAGAGGTCAAAAACATACCTTCTTCGCGAAATAATCCAAAGTGGCATGCCAAGTTAAAAGTCAATCCATACCGAGTATCACATCAAACTCCCCCACACCCAACACTGTAAGATCGGCAGTCAACTCATGCCCCTCAAAGGCAATCACACAATCCTGAACCTCAAAGTTAACGACAACCTTTTTACCTAAGGGTGATGAAACCTTAAGTAACCTGGCTAACGGATGCACTACTAACCCATTATTCTCAACAAAATAGGGTGTGATGAATGAGTGAGATGCACCAGAATCAAATAGCACATAAGCAGTAATACTGGAAAAGAGTAACGTACCAGTCACCGCTGTATTGGAGGTCTGTGCCTCCTGGCGAGTCAAATGATAAACTCAGGCCTGCCCATCGATAGTAGAACTACTCGGTCCGGCATATCTATGGCCACTGCCCTGCCCAACCTGGATACGAGCTCCTGAACCTGTGATGCCTCTACCTGCGTGTCTGCCAGCACTAGTACTGACAGCGCCTGAACCTTCAGCTACCGACTGCACTGACTGTGAACCCGAACCATGCTTTAGAGGACACTCAACAACCTTGTGTCTAGGCTGCCTGCAATGAAAACAGAGACCTACAACCTTGTGGTTAACTTTGAGGCTCACACGGTGTACCTAGGTGTCTCCTCCCACAAAACTCACACGGTGCATATGAACCTCCTATGCTCTGTCCTCTGGTACGCCCAGCTAGTTGTACCACACCACTACCTTGGTAATCCTGACCCTGCCTCTAACTCCCAGAAAAATGTTTGAGTCTCTGATCAGACTAGTTACTATGACCATGACCCTGCTGGCCTCCCGATGCACCCTTTGTTTTTACCCTCTTGGGCTCATTCGGTTGTCTCTCGTCTTGGTACTCCATACTCCTCGCAGCCTCGAAAATCTACGATACAGTAGATAACCTTTGAGTGGCTACTACTATCCTAATCTTGAGTAGCAACTCGTTCAAAAACTTTCTAGCCAAGGCCTCCTCACTACGGGCCTCTGCAGGTGCATACCTGCTCAACTCCCGGAACCTATCCTCATACTCTGTCACGGACATACCCGGCTCCTGATGGAACTCGCTGAACTGATCTGCCCTCCTATCCCTGTCATTCGGAGGAAGAACATACAAAGTGAGCTTAAGTTTGAACTCCTCCTAAGTAAATACTCTGCGAGATCTCTGATATTGCCACCATCTGGCGGCTCGGCCATCCAACAAAAATGAGGTCAATCTAACCCTCGCAGTCTCATCAGTGAGGTCCATCACCTCAAAGCACGACTCTACTGTGAATGTGAAATCCTAGGGATCCTCTCCCATCTTGGCCGAAAATCTAGGCAGAGTAAGCTTCATAAATCTGGCGAGGCGAGCCTCAGCGTTAGACTACGGTGCTATAATAACTGCAGACGCAACTGTCTCTGGTGGGGGTGAAAGAAAAGGTGGTGTTATAGCCACTGGCAGAACTGGCTAACCTCTAGCTGCTTGACCAGCTAACATAGCCTCCACACGAACCAAAATTTGCATGAACTGCTCAAAAGCATCTATCGGACCTACCGGTGGTGGCAGTGGTACTGGTACCACAACCTCTGACACACTAGCTACATCATGATGATCAGCAACTGACTGAGTGACGACCTCTACTGGCACACGCCTAGGCCTACCACAGCCTCTACCGCGACCTCTGCCACAACCTCTACCTCGTGGAGAATCCATATCTACAACCAATAATCACATATGCGAGTGTCAATATGCATGCAACACCACAGTACCAGAACGAATGTCAAATAATATATAGAGGCAAATCAGACAGACTCGATCAAAGATACATATGCTCCACAACCGACCCCAGACTATACGATAAACCTAGGCTCAGAACTTACGAAACCTAGGCTCTAATACCAACATTGGTATCAGAGTACATAACTACTCAAACTTACAAAACCTAATCTATGATACCATCATTGTCACGACGCATTCCCGGGACCGTGATCGGCGTATGAGGTGAACCGTCTATAGGAGCTCGACCCATATCGCACAAGTCTCAACGATACAGAAACTATACAGCCAATTATTTAAAACATTTTAATAAAACCGTTTCAAGAAAAATCATATATATATTAATAAAATTTATCAAGGAAATAAATACAGGCGATAAATCGCAAATCCAATATCCCCAAAATAAACCCACAATCAGCGGACTCCATAACCCAACAGTATATCGAAGTGAAGCATCTAATACAAACGAAGTAGCCTGACAAAATGATACTACTAACCAAAAATATCTGTCTCACTGGGAAGAGATATCAAAAGTTGTCGAGTCAAATCAACCTGCAAAATATAAACAGGCAACACAGAAGAACAAAGGGGTCAAACCCAGTGAGTGAGGGACAACACTCCAGAGTGCCTCATACGTGCCTCACAAAGACTGGTTTGAAAATTGTTGGAAAAATACTACATGTTTGTATACGACAGGAATGTATATATATATGTATACACATAACATACATAATATGGTTTCAGAAACATGTTTCGCAAATGTTTACACCCAAGGCAACCACATGCGCTTTGGCAAAATCGATACTACTAGTATAGTCAAAAATAATATATACATATTATGGGATCGGTAACAATCGTTGTGTGAACTACATCACTCAACCACCTCAATAATGATTGTGGACTCTGCCACTAATCCGGTAACAAATCATGTGTCAGGCCAGGGCACATGGATATCGACAACCCTGATAGTTGGGTCAAATCATACCTTGGTATACCAAATGCTACGAACCTCGTAGCAAATGTGTCCCATAATCAAAAACCATTATCTTAAAACAATCCATGCATTCAGCATAAAAAACAGTCAAAACATATATATAATAATATATATAGGTAATTCTTTTCCCAAAACAAACAGTGAATATTTTATTCACCTAATCCAATTATTTAATTAATCAATCCTTAGATTAGTCTGGTTTCAAATATGTGTTATGCACATAAAAAACATAAACAGTTTTGAGACACAACCTATGTGTCTGAAGTTGCCATCCACTCACCTGGATGTCCAAGCTCTAGGACTCGGTACCACTGCTAGATGGTTGATCCCGCTGACAAGGGCAAAAAGTTGAAACAATTATCAGAAGCAATAGCATATCAGAAATAATGACGTATGAGACATTGATACTGTGACTGTACCCAAAATGTGTGCAATGCATATGCAACTCTCAAAGTCACTCAAAATCCTAACCGAAAGTGAATCCATCACCTTCGACCCAAAATTCAAAACCCAAGTAAAATTACAGTTTTGTCCCCGACCAATGTAAAATTATGTTCTAGTCCTCGAGACTTGGCATATTATCAAATAGTCCTCAAAGCAATCTAAATCTCCAAATTAGTCCTCAGACTCTCCGAATTCACCAATTACAAAATATCACAATTTGGTCCCTCAGAACCACTGTTTACTCGAGTTAGTCAGAGGTTAACTCAAGTTATATATGGTCTGGTTTACTTGAGTTAGCCAAAGGATAACTCGAGTAAATCATGGCCTGTTGTACTCGAGTTAATCCAAACTTAACTCCAGTAAATATGGGCTTATCTTACTCGAGTTAGCCAAAATGCTCACTAGAGTAAATCACTTACCCAGATTGTCCAGTTCGACCAAACACTCAAATCAACTGATAAAAATCACTCTTAAATAGCTACATTTACTCTAATCATCCCTCTGAACACGAATCTATACTCAAATCCATCAAAACAACACGAAATCTCACCAAATCACCCTAAACCGAATTGTTCAAACCCATTTGAACCCTAATACCCCAATATGCATAATGTTGCAGAAAGCATGAGAAAAGAAAGGATTAAAAATGCAATCTTACCTCAGGAAACCCAAAGGAACTGCTGAGGAACAACTTGAGAGAGATTGGAAGCGTCTGAAAGGAATGGATTGGAGTAAATGAAGGATTTCGGTCGGTTTGGGGTCTTTAAAGACGATGAACACCGAAATTCGTCATTCCACTTTTGCATAGATAACTTGAGTTACACAATGATTAACTCGGGTTATATGGATTTCGTGTAACTCGAGTTACAATTCTGGATAACTCGAGTTCTATAAAGGTCACACAACTCGAGTTGTCTCTTACTCTAACTCGAGTTATTCACTCTCTAGACTCGCTATTCAAGGTTCCAAAACACAAACCCTACATGCTCATCAACATTATCGACTATCAATCTAAACTCCAAACTCTCAATGAGGATTAACATCAATGATCATAAATCGGAACTCCAATCTCTATAGGGAATATAGCTAGAACGGGCGGGATATTACATTGACCTTGGAAAGTCCTCTTACTCGAGTTGCATATCATGTAACTCGAGTTGCTTGGCACCTGAATAACTCGAGTTGGGTGTTATATAAATCGAGTTGAATCTTTATACCTGATGCTCTGATTTTTCTTCTCATCTTTTGAAAGTTATTTTTGCTTCATTAACTCGAGTTGGACTAAGTTATAACTCAAGTTGTCTTTAAACGTTCATACTTAAATATTCAAGTATCAAACCTAATTTTGTTCATCATCAAAACACAAGGGGGTCTAAATGTTAATCACCCTCGGTTCAACAACAATGTATTCCAATATTGAAAAACAATATTCTCACACCAACTTTGTAAGCAAATAGCAACTCAAAGCTCAGTTGGAATGTAAGAAATGCAAGAACTCAAGAACACAAGGAGAGAGAAAATCAAGAATCAAATTAAGAAAGCTTGGGCCTTCTCACAATAATGTTCTTACCTTCTATCATACTAGAGACCTCTATTTATAGACAAAATCCCAGATATAGCCACTGCAAGTCCAAAAATAACCGTTGTGAGAGGAAAACAATATTCTGATTTTAATGGACGTCATTGTCACCAATGTGCATTATTGATATTAATGCGCATTCTTCAGATACACCATCAGAGATTAGCGTGTGTTGTTGACCATTAGAGTGTGTTGTCTAAGTTCTAGTGTATTCTATTTGAATGAAAACCTTCATTAGCGTGCCTTGAAAATCATCAGCGTGTGTTGATAAACATCTCAGCGTGCTGTGTTGAATGATTTGTGTGCCTTATCGACTTCAAAGAAAACACCTTTAACTCTTACATCACCTTGTACAAAGGAATATTCAAATTTTGATTTTTCGAGGAGCATATAATAGATTTGTTAGTATCTGAGTTACTTCACGACTATGCGCATTGCTAACTTTTCATCAACGTGCTTTGCTTAACTTTTCAGGGATTTTTCATGTTCTCCATAAAATGACTCAATATGGAGACCTCTGGAGACTTTCTGAAAAATCAAAAAATTTACGACTTGAAGACATTTGGAGACCTTCTGAAATATCAAAAAAATAAAAAAAAAATAATTCAGCTTAATTTAAAAACTTATACAAAAAATTCATTAAATTAATTTTTTATGAAAAAAATTTGTGACATTTGGAAACTTCTGGAGACATTTGGAGATTTTTTTTGTAGACATTTGGAGACATTCTGGAAAATTATATATTTTTTTACTGAAATTCATTTTTCTGCTAAAAAATAACTTCTCGCAAAAATATCACTATTTCTTGCGAATGTGGTGTTTTTCAAATGAGTTTTATTTTTCTGATTTTTTTTAAAATTGGTATGTTTGAGAGACATTTTTTAAAATCAGTATTTTATTTTGAGATAAAAGTGTGATTTTCCCTTATGTCAATATATTGTTTCCTAAACACCATTATAATTATTGAATTTGTCTACATCTCTAAAGAATCAATCTCAGTTAAAAAATGGAACTTTTTTTCCACTGATTTTTTAATATCAACTAGTTTTTGTGCTTGTGCGTTGCAAGTGAATCTTTTTTTTCTTTTAGCAAAATATATATTAACTTTTTATAAAAGATGTTGTATATCGGCAACAAAAAAAAAACTCCTATACAGTTCTAGTATATACAATTCTGTGATAGACTTTTTTCATTGACATCCCAAACTTCCTACCGAGCTCATGACTTACCATGCGGTTTGAGAGATAGGGCGAAAAGATACAATAATGAAAACATCAATCACCGCAAAAGAACCATCTCAGTATTTGTCTTTAGACGTCAGCTATGTTTCTACCAAATGATTAACCTCAGAAAATCTGTCTCACACTATTCAATATTCCCCCGATTACTCAATTGCAGTAAAAAGTTTTTCCTTTAAAAATCACACTACTATGTTCTATCCAAATCCAGTAAATTGTTGCATTAAAAATAACCCCTCCACACCTGGTTCGGAACGTTTTTTCCTTTGGTCTTCTTAGTAAACCAGATGATTTCTCTTTTCCAACTATGTGGATCTCTCGAAATATGACATCTTTTGAGGACTTCCCGCCATATTATACAAGTTATTGAACAATAAAAAAAGATATGGTTAACACATTTAGGACAAGAAGAACATAACACACATAAGTCATGAATCCCTATAACCCATTTGATCAGTCTAACTTTCATTGCTAGTCTATTGTGGATAGCTAAGTAAACAAGGAAGTTGTGTCTCGATATATGTCCCTTTCCCCATAACAGATTACTCCATGTTACAAGCGGTTATCTCTTTCGAAGCTCTTGCCATGCACTCTTTACGTAAATCTATTTTTTATAAAAATATTTTAAAAAATTTTGTAGATTGTATGAGTACTTTCACATTTATGAACAAATTCTTTTACAGTTTGATTGTTGACAAATTTAGAGTTTGGCAAGATAAGATTTTGTTGTTCGTTGTCAAGTTTCTTCCTTATCAATGGTGCTCTTTGTAGTGAGAAACAAAATTGAAGAAATGAGGACACTACCAAAACCAACGAAGCTGTTCTCAGGGATTTGAAACTCATCTAAATTGCTAGACAAATATTACAACTTAGTTAATGCTTTTGGAACATGGAATAGGCATAAGTTTCATTTAACCTAACATATGTAGGAATATGGAATATGTATAAGCTCATTAATCGAATATCCAAAAGAGGCTAAACATTTGGTTTCATCTACTTTTTGGACGACAATTCAGTAAAAGCTAATTGGTGATTTCTTCAGGAATGATGTTCTTGCAATATCACGACCAGATTATGTGTTACTTTAGTATGTTTTTATTTAACAGAAAATCTACAGCTGTTACAAAAACAGGCATGAGCCACCAAAGAATTCAAAACCTATGCAACTTGCTTTCCAAGTCCATACAGGCATAAGTCAAGCAAATACCAGGTGTAGGTAACTCCTACCTTACAAAATTCTAACGTTTTATTAGTATTTGTAGTCTGATTATATAAGACTGAGGCATGTGCATACACACACGAATCACTAAACAGTTATCAACACACCAAAAAAGTAAAGATTGGCCCTATCATATATAAACTTGATTGTAAAAACAGATAAGAGATAAATTATATTAACCAGAACTCCAATAATGGATAAATTAAATGATAGATCTTGAGGTATCTTATCCTTATGCACAATTGTGGATAACGGTTTCGCAGGATCACCACTGATTTGTATGTCAAGCTTATTTAAAATACTTTCTTTGTACCAACGAATGGAAATTGGAAAAAAAGAAGAAGATAAATTAGTTTAGTTTCACGAAATTACATCATCTTGTTATATGGAAATATAGAAATGTAAAGTCCTTTCATGTTAAGTTAAAACAGAAATTTCCTAGACATGATTACAAATTTATCTTGCAGAGGCAAAGTTGCTTTTCTAATTCTAGCATTCACTATGAGCATTTACCCAACAAAAGTATATTCCATGCTGGCATATCCATTACTTCTCGACTTCAGCTGATTAAAGAAATCACATACCATCTGCAATCTCATGAGTCAGCAAAGTGAGTACCAACCAAGATTCTAAAGAAATGTGCGAAGAGTAATATAAATCAATATTTATAATTGTTAGCTAACATCATGAAAAAGCCATCCTCATTTTCTTCCTCGTCATCACCTTTCAAACATCCTTCCTCTAAACCGTCTTCATCATCTTTATCGCAATCTGATAGGTTTTCACCAGGATCCTCCTGTAAATATGAATTTAGTGTTCTACAAAACTTTGTTTAATTTTTAACTTTCACTTGGCTGGATGCACCATGCAGTAACTGGTTCCATTCTTCATCACTATCAACATCATAATCCAAGTTTGGTTCCTTCCTAAAAGGATGTTGTGGTCCAATGACGCCAAGAAGATAAGTGCAATCTGCAAAAACACAATTTTCTTTGTCACAAGCTTTAAGCGAAAATCAGGAAACATTACAACAAAATTGAAGAAAATAGCGAACTAATGAATATCGGTGATCGAAATACCAGAAAATCATAGAATTTGACAAGGCGAGGTTTGCCTTGTGTGCTAATCACCATTACCGCCTTTATCATTGCTTCCTCACGATCTACCAAACTAACCTTCGCAGCTCTCTCTTTTCGTTCTCTAATAATAATAATATAGATATGTGAGGTGTCCTGAATATGTTAGAAATACGATTTAGATGGAAGTGATAGAGATATTGATAAATCACATTCAAATTTGGATAAACGTGGGATAATATGGAGGTTCACGGTGTAATTATAATGGATAACAACTCTTTTAATATATCTATTTATGATATTTTGATAAAATTATTAAAAGAGTTTAAAAGTATTTATGAATAAAAAAGAAAGGTAAAAATATCTAAATTTTTTTTACCACAACTATACATTTATATATGTTATAATTATGATTATGATAGAAAAATCGTCACGTGTTATACACATGAGTTTACTAGACATTATTTTTTTATTATTATAACAAATCAAGATAATCAATTTAAATTTAGATAAAAGATGTATAAAATTAAAATTCTAATATATATTTTACATTTTTTTTGAACAGATATGTTATACATGTTATAAAGTTAATTATATATCATGTTTATTAAAACTCTTATTGTGTCACTATTATTCACTGTACCTATTAATTTACACCAGTATAGCATAACGCACAGCACAACAACAAACGATCGTTTATTTCCCTTTTAACCTATGTAGCCTTTTCAGTCACCATAAAACACTCTTACCATTTTAACTTTTACGACGTATTAGTTCATCTTCACCATGCTATTCCCCTCTATCGTAGACCATCCTTCTTTGTCCTTCGTTCATCCCTTATACACTGTATTCCTTTTACTATTCACTTCCTCCATTGTAGATTATCCATTTTGTATCATGCCTCTTTCTATCACAGACTGTCTATCTTATGTCCTTCTCTCCTCGACTGCAAATCCTATAAACCATAGATATATACTTCCTCTCTTTTATAATTCACCTTTCTCGTACCACCACACACTTAACCTTTTTTCTTTCTTTACAAAATAGATCTATACTTTATTTCATTCCCTACTAAATGAAATAATAAAAAAATGAATAAATAATACTAATTTATACTCTGTAATTGCATTCGACGAAATATTTCTAATAATTGAACTGTTTACACAAAATTTTAATGGTTAAGAATTAGAAACAAAAAAAATATATTATTTTTTTATTAGGTTTATAAATCTCTAATAAAGCCCCTAAATTCATTTTCACGTGCTATTAAGTTTTCAAAAGTATTTGTATGTTCTTCACAAATTTGACGTACATAACAAACAAATTTATTATAATCAGTTTTTTCTCTCAGAATAATAAAAAGGACTTTAAAATTTTTAAAAATAATTTTTCAAACACTCCTAAGTTGACTATCACTGAAATAATTGACGCAAATTATCTTTAATATGTCATCACTATCCGTCTATGTCAAGCAAGATGAATAGAATAAAGAGGATGCGATGAGGGCGTCGCTTGGTTTAGGTGGGGGAGAATGACACATGCCAAGACTTTAACATCCAAGATATGTGGGAATTGACCCAATTTTTTCTAATTTTTCTAGAGTTGAATAGAATATTCTAAAGAAGTATGGAGACTAGTAGAACTTGTACATATGCTAGAATAGTGTGAAAGATTCTAGACATTCTTTATAGGAGGGAGATGTGTATAAATACCCATTGGGGGCTCATCTGTAATCATCCAAGAGTTTGAGTAAATAAATCATTCATTGCCTAAGAGTTCTCTTATGTGTTTTCTCTTTTCTCTCTCTTGAGTTCTTGATCAAGTGTGATCCAAGTGTGTGCAAGACTGACTTGTAAGTGAGTGCGCGATCAAGTGCCGAACGTGCGTTGGTGAAAGTCTGTTACGCACTGCACCACCATTGTCGCAGTGCCTTAAGACCAGCCACAGCGAGCCACTGATGCTTCCAAACACCCCAAACCTCTTAAAAAAACACTTTTCATTGTATTTGTGTAATACCATCCAAAGAATAGAAATTATTTTTTTACTATTGTGTCATTAGATCCGTAAACCGTTTAGCCATTTCGGATGTTAAAAGAGAATTTTATCATGAA
>CAODLS011849761.1:0-25887 GCA_948243855.1 Flueggea neowawraea | reverse complement strand
TCTCTCTCCTTCCTCTTATTCTCCTTATCTTCTTTGGTTCCAACAATCTTCATGACTTCAACCTTTAATATGTACTTGTTGGCTAGCACGAAGAGTTCTGCCAAGGTCTTAGGATGGTTAAGAGACAACGACTCTTGTAGCTATACCGATCGTGTCCCTTGCAGCATTGTAGCCACCGCCACTCCAAGTTGTAGATCATGGACTTCAAGAGTGGTGTTCCTCAATCTGTCCACGTATTGATGCAGAGTCTCCTTCTCGCTCTGCCTCACGCTTAACAGGTACATAGCGTCCTTCTTACGCTTGTTGTTAATGATGAAGGCGTTGATGAACTCTTTCCTTAGCTGATCAACGCAGGATAGAGACACATCCTTCATCCCATTGAACCATGACCGAGCATAGTCTTTCAGTGTGATTTGGAACGCACGACATATGATTGCATCCTCCCATCCATGAAGCATCATGATGGCCTTATAGTTCTAAACGTGCTTGTGTGAGTCCTCTTTTCCCATAGAATGTGTCAATTGTTGTTGCCTTGAAAAATAAATAACAATAGTAAGAAGAACAACACTCGAGAACCATGAACGTCAAATTGAAACCTACAAGCACAAAAAACAATGAGGTATGGTTGCTCCCTGGGGAAATCTCTTACGCTCAAGTTAGTAAGGATTTTGACAAAGTATGAGTGTGTTTAGCTAGTAGGATAGGCCTAACACGCGATGGACATGGTCCAAAATAATTGACGCCGTCTGTGGGGACTCAAGCAAAAAGTCGTCAAAATAAAGTTGTGTTCTCAAACCCCTTAGCTTAACTGAGGGTTATTGTAGTACCATTCTCTCACATCGCCTAGGAGTCGAGGCCAAGGGTCCCTTATAAACACCTTCCTCCCTCAAACCACTGAAGCACATTTTCAGGGACAAAACTGTGAGGACACATGAACCCAGAGCGTATAATACTTTAGCGGATGAGCCTAGCGCGCGATGGACATAGTCCACAACACTACATAAATTCTTAAAATATTGTGGCTTTGAATTTATTTTTATTTATATTCGTTACAATTAATTTTGTAGATATTTTATCAGAGATCGAATGTGTTTCTTTGTTTATTTGAGTGTGTTTTAATTATGCTTTCCAATATTAATTTTGCAATCATTTATTGATAGAGTTGACTCGAAATATTCTGACTAAGAAAAAAAAAGTAAGGAATAAAATGCATTAGAAGATATTTATCAAAAAAAAAAAGGAAAATGCATTGGAAGATAGATGCATGTTATTAAATAATACAATACTTGCACGCTATCGCATTACACAAAATAAGGTGGAATGTTGCTTTCAATTGAAGAGCATTTTATGGTAATTTAAAAAGGCCAAAACTAGAAGAGGAAAGTAGATAATGATGCTTCCTTCTTCTTCAACACTTAAACAATGACTTTGCTTCTATACTTCAACTAGTTGCTTTTCTTGACAGTTCTTATTCTTTTGTACCCATCTACGAAGCCTCCATTTTCATAACTATTTTTGTTTTAGTTTTCTCTTAATAACCACTATTACGGTTCACTTATTCTAGATAAACAATTGTGTAAAATAAATATGTACATTGACATTCATAAGTACTATGATAAAATTATATGTTTATAATAAATTCTCGTAAAAAAACACATATTAATTTATGCTAAATAGTATATTTTCAGTTTGTCTAAAAAAAGTGTATGATTTAGTAGATATATAACATATTTTTAAATAATAAAAAGTTAAATAAAAAATATTTTTTTTTGTTTGTGTTTTTGTATTATTCTAATTATACCCTTCATTTTCAATTTCATTTCGTTTAAATCATGCCAAATTCCTTCTAAATACTTTGCTACTTGCACTAAAACACCAAAAAAGCACGTGGACCAACAAATGGCATGATATTTCATGCTATATGCTGAATTTCTTCTAAATACAATGCTCCCGAACACTCTTTATAAACTATTTTTTCAAATAACCACAAAACAACTTATGTGAATATTATGGTATAAAAATCGTAAAATATTTTTGTATTTTCACTACTACAAATACTCAATCTATTACTGATATATAATATCTACCATACATTATAACTTTGAATAATTACAATTTCCCAATTCAAAATTCTCTAGATATACATATCAAATATTTGTCTCCTAAATACATCTTTAATTTTTCAGTAATAAATATCAATACGAAGGACGTAACAATAAATATGCTTATAACATATTAATTATTGATGCATATTTAATTGTGATGAGTGAATAAAAGTTCATCAATATTCAGTAAGAAATGTAGGTGTTACAAATCATCATCAATGTCGAGTGCTACAAAACGCTACATTCTTCAATCACTACTCACCATCCTATAAATAGACATCAGCAAGCATTCACCAAGGTACGTTATACTTGATATTCATATCGATACTCTGCGAAAACCAATACTGCTCTTTCATTATTGTTGTTCTTTTTTTAGGCAACAACAATTGACGCCGTCTGTGGAAAAATTTGAACGAAAAGCTTTGTTTGTAGACGCTCAAGAAGAAGTTCATTGACAACTACCTACACATTCACCATGGTGCTAACACCTTCAAACCAAGCCGGACATCCCGAGGCGGATGCAAGGAGATTTGGTGCTGAAGCGGGAGCTTTAGGAATTGCCATCCCAACTGTTCTGCTTGCTGACTATAAAGCGCTCAAGAAGCAGAATGAGGAGAACCAAAAAGCTTTGGGCAAGATGGCAAAATTGCTCCAGTAGCTTCTTCCTTAGGCTCAACTCCCGCCCACGATACACTTTACTCCCAAAGTGCCCAGAGTGGAGGAGTCTCAGAAAGGCGTGACACTCCACAACAAAGTCACCATCAACCTTCTCATGTTCCTAAGTAACTAAATCCTCCACCTCGTCAAGAGCACTTCAATGTTTCTATTCCTGAAACTCAGGTTAAGGCTAGAAGCGAAAAATACCCAAAGGTGGTGGAAATTACCTACGAAGAAGAGCCTAGGGCTCCCCGAAGAAAGGCTAAAGTGAAGCTCTAGTCCTCAATGAATGTTTGAGAAGCAACAGATATGAAGAGAATGATCGAAGAGGTACTTAGACAAAATAAGTTATTCCCTGCGAAGGAGGAGCAGCAAAGAGCCAAAGCTCCATTCATAAAGGAGGTCATAGAAAAACAGCTTCCTCTAAAGTTCAAGATGCCTTTGTTGCCAACTTTCTCAGGAAATGAAGATCTGCATGAGCACTTGTAAAACTATGAGGCCATCATAATGCTTCATGGATGAGAGGGTGCTATATGTGTCGTGTGTTCCCAATAACGTTGTAGGACCATGCTCGTTCGTAGTTCATTGGACTGAAAGATGCTTTGCTTTCCTGTTTTGACCAATTGAAGAATGAGTTCATCAATGCCTTTATCATAAATAGCAAGTGAAAGAAGGACCCCACGTACCTGTTGAGTGTGAGGTAGAGCGATAAGGACACTCTGCGACAATACGTAGGTAGATTCAGGAACGTCACCCTTAAAATCCACAATCTACAACCAGTAGTTGCAGTGGTTGTAATGCTACAATGGACGTAATCGGTGCAGCTATGGTAGGATGGCAAGCGCACCTATCGTTCATAGTACGCGGACCTGAGTATTGAGTGTCGTATCCCACAGAGACTAAGAGTACTAGTAATAACTCTCTCTATTATCTAGCTTACAAACAGAAAAGGAATGAAGACACACCAACACACAACACAGCATCACAAAGAGAGTTTAGGAATTGGGCAATCAAGGGTAACAGTAGCATCTAGATGTTGAATCCCCCTAAGACTACCTAAGCAAAACTGACCTCTTTACTAAGTCACTTGTTCATACAATTGGACCGTAGGAATTCCTAACATACATTAACCTCTCTCTCGAGTCAGTTAACATCTAACGTCAAGTTGATTAACTAGAATCTCTTCCTAATTAATACCCCCACGTTGCATTAATGAAGATTAAAGAATTCTCATATTAAGTTTGACCTTAATCTGGAAGATTTACGTCGACCTATCTCTAGGTTTGCGTGCAACTCCTCTCACCTATGAGCGATTCTAAACACACGATAAATCTCTCGATTACCACGCATGCAATCAATTGTCGAATCAAAACACCGGTATAATCAATGCAACAACAACAACATATATCATAGATGAGTCTCAATTCATGAACAAAGCAACAAAATAACAAAACCCATTCACAAATTTGTCCTAGGGTTCATCACATCTAGATGCATACATATTTAGTTCATAATATCAGTAGATAAATCAACAAAAATGAAATGAAAACAAGAGAGAACGAAAGAACCCATTGAGAATCCTTCAATCTTCAAGCAATCACTTCAATCTTGAAGAAAATCCACTCCAAAGGCATTCTCTCCTTGAAACACCGCTATTTCCCTTTCGAGAACTCTATTTTTATGTGTTAATGGTGGCTCATCTGCTATAGGGTTCGTTCTAATGCTTAAAAGGCCCGTAATGATGTGTTTTGGTAAGACACGACCCGATAAAGACATTACACGACCGTGTATTTGGTTCACAAACAGTGTCTTGCTTTAAAACTTCGTTGTTTCAGCTCTTTTACGCATTTGGTTCCAAAACTGGCAAGACACGAACACAACTTTAGTTACACGGCCGTGTCTTTGACTCCAAGGCCGTGTCTTGCATTCTAAATGTTCACTTGATTGTGGCGAATAGGACACGGGCAGATCATTAAATTACACGGCCGTGTCTTAGTCTTCCAAACCATGTCTTGCATCCTGAAGGTGCATTTAAAAATGACGAATAGGACACGGTATTACATGGCTGTGTCTTGTGGTCTCATATCGTGTCTTGTGTTGAAAGCCTCGAAAATTATCGTTTAATCTCCGTTTTGACTTGCTTTCATTCAATTCTATCAAAACATCATCACATTACCTGAAAAACAAAATATGAACCAATAAAATACCAGAACCAATGAAAACAACTCAATTATAACCAAAATGATAGGAATTCAACAATACAAATATGTATAATTGAGCGTTCATCAAGCCACAAGAGTTGTTGTCTCTTAAACCAACTGAAGACATTGGTACACCTCTTCGTGAAGGCCAACAAGTACATCTTACAAGCTGAAGTCATTAGCATCATGAGGACTAAGGAGTACAAAGAGAAGAAAAGGAAGGAGAGAGAGGTTTATGAGGAGCCGAGTAGAAACAAATAGAAGTTGGAAGACTCGAGAGCACATTTGAGTCCCTACTTCAAGAAGTACACACTGCTGACTGAATCAAAGTCAATAATTTTAGCGATAATAGAGGAGTCTGGACTCATTTCCTTTCGCTCTAAGGCAAACAAGCCTTTAAGGAGGGATGTGGATGCCTACTGTTGCTACCATGACATGAATGGGCATTCCACAGAAAAAGTGCCAGGACTTGATGAATAGGATTGAGGTGGCAGTGCGAGATGGAAAGTTAAACTAGTTAATCTATAGAAATGCATGGAAAGGAGATAGGCCAAACTACCCCTGAGAAGAGAGAAGATATGACAATCGTTGTGGCAAATATTGGCAGCGTGGAAGAAACGAGAACCAAAGAGGTCAAAGGGAATGACCTCAAGAGAATAGAGGAGGGCAGAATGAGATAGCTCTTGCAGTTGACAATCAGCCAGCAAACCCTGTTATCAACACGATCTTAGGAGGATAGACGATGGAGGGGAACACCTCCTCGTCAAGAAAGATGTATGTCTATCGAGCATACCAGGTTAATGTCGTCGCACATTTAGGAAATGGGGAGGAACCCATCATGTTCGCCGAGGCTGATAGAGGAAACATTATGCTTCCTCATGATGATCTCTTACTGGTATCAGCTATCATCACCAAACATCCAATAGAAAGAATTTAGTAGATAATGAAAGTTTGGTCAACTTGATCTATTAGAATTGCATTCAGAAGATTAACCTCACAGTCGATAGACTGAGGGAGGTGAGGACGCCACTTTAAAACTTTAGCGAAGAGGCTGTATCAATGACGAGGTCAATGCAACTACTAGTCGTGCTGGAAAATGATCGGACTGTAACAAGGATTAACACTTTCATAGTGGTAAATTCCATCTCAACTACTTACGATGTGATATTGGGGTGGCCATTACTAAATGATATGAGGGCAATGATCTCATCAGCATATCTTTTGATGAAGTTTCCAACTCCACAGGGAGTAGGGCAGGTTCAGGGAGATCAGCGGAAAGCTCGATCTTGCTACGTTTCCTCCATCAAGGGGAATGACTCATGTGACCGCATCTCAACAATGGAGGTAAAAGAGAAAGAAAGGGATGAAGTGAAGGTAAAAAGCAAACCTAAGTCGGTGGAGATGTTGGAGGGCGTGAGGCTAAAATAGTCAGACAAGGAAAAGCTTGTGTTTATTGGTATTCAACTTCCTCTAAATATTAAGGAGGGGATTGCAAAGTTCCTAAGAGATAACGCAGACATCTTCGCCTGGAGTCCAGCTGTCATGCCAGGAATTGACTTGGAAGTGATCTCGCACTACCTCAATGTTGATCCTACAAAGCTGTCGGTAAAACAAAGAAGCAAAACATAGCTCCAAATAGGAAAAATGTGGTGAATGAGGAAGTGAACAAGTTACTAAAAGCAGAGTTCATTTGAGAAGTTTACTATCTGGACTGGCTAGCTAATGTAGCCATGATAAAAAAAAGGCCAACGGGAATTGGAGGAAGTGCGTCAACTTCACTGATTTGAACAAGGCATGTCTAAAATACTCCTATCCACTGCCGATAATCAACAAGTTGGTGGATGAGAGCTCTGGGTATAAGCTCTTAAGTTTCATGGATGCATTATCTGGGTACCATCAGATAATGATGCATCTAAAGGATGAGGAGAAGACTGCGTTCATCACAGAGAACGAAACTTACTGCTACAGGGTGATGCTGTTCGAATTAAAGAATGCAGTAATAACCTACCAACGGATGGTGAACATTGTATTCAAAGAGCTGATAGGGAATATAATGGAGGCTTATTTTGACGATATAATCAAGAGCAGGAAAGGAGAATCCCATACCGAGCATCGACCGTGTTCAACATCCTAAGAATGTACAACATGCAGCTCAACCCAACCAAGTGATCGTTCAGAGTTTAGTCAGGCAAATTCCTTGGGTACATGATAACTTTATATGGAATTGAAGCCAATCCAGATAAGGTTCAAGCAATCCTTGACATGAAGTCCCCTACCTCGGTTAAGGAGGTACAACAACTAATAAGGAAATTAGCTGCTCTGAATCACTTTTTTTTTTCAAAGTTTACAGAAAAGAGCTTACCATTCTTTAATACCTTGGGAGGAAGAAGGAAGTTTGAATGGATGAAGGAGTGTGAAGAAGCTTTTGAGGACGTCAAGAAGTACTTACGGGAAGCACCCCTATTGATAAGGCTGCAGGCCAGGTAGTAGTTGTATATGTATCTAGAGGTGAGTAAGGCAGCAACTAGTGTTGTGTTGTTGAGAAAAAATGGCGTAGTTGACAAACCCATCGACACGTTAGTCGGGTGTTGCACAATGTTGAATAATGATACTCACGAGCGGATAAGGTTGCTTTAGCCCTAGTGATGGCTTCAAGAAAATTGAAACCATACTTCCAAGCTCAAACTATCAAGGTCCTAACTGACCAACCTCTCCGATAGATACTATAGAAGCCTGATTTCTTAAGAAGACTTACGAAGTGGGCGATAGAGTTAAGCCAATTCGATATCCACTTCGAGCCTCGTCAAGCAATACAGTGTACCTTTTATGCACCATAGGAAGAAAATAAAGCACCAGAATGGACGTTGTTCGTAGATAGAGCTTTCAGTTCTCAAGGCTGTGGAGTTGGGGTAGTGTTGATCTCACCGAATGGTGATGTTCTTGAGTACTCGTGGCGATTCTTGTTCCTGAAATCAAACAATATAACTGAGTATGAAGTTCTCATTATGGGAACGAGATTAGCATTGCAGTTGCATGCTGAGAAGTTGATCGCACCCAGTGACTCAAAATTGGTGGTGCAACAATTTTACGGCGAGTATGAGGCATGAGAACAAATGATGGCGCAGTACTTGTAGAAGGTTCGAGCATTAGAAGGAAGGTTCTCAACGTTTGAGTTAGTCCAGATCAATTCGTTAGTAAATAACCATGTGGATGCATTGTCTAAATTGGCATCCTCGAGAGATTCTAGTGCAAGAATTATAAAAGTTAATATTCTTTCCTGACCCACCATCAAAGAAGAAGAGGTACTTGCTATCGAGGATGATCAGAATGATTGTAAAACCCTAATTCAAAATTACTTGGTATCAAAAGAGCTATCTTCTGACCACAATGAGGCTAAGAAAATAAAGGTGCGGGGAGCCCGATTCATGTTGATCAATGACGTCATCTACAAGCGAGCCTTCGGTAGACCACTCTTGAAGTGTTTGAGATCGAGAAAAATCAAACTAGCCTTAACAGAAACCCACAAGGGAATATGTGGTCCAAGGTCTTACGGGTCGGATTCTTCTGGCCAACCATGAAGGAAGACGTTGTGAGCAAAGTGAGAAAATGTGATCCATATCAGCGGCATGCTCCTGCTGTGGGTTGATAAACACCAATTTGTACATGTTTTGATCTTCATTTCTATATTATTCTACATGTAAATTGAGCGTTTATCATGAGTTATGGTACTTTTATGCTTTAATTTGTATTTCTCAGGTTGATTGATGATGCTTTGAAGAAATTGGGCGAGAACGAGCCAAAACGGAGCAAAAACGACAAGTTTGTGACCTTTCGGAGCAACACACGGTCGTTCCTAGGTATGACACGACCATGTGATGGAATTTTTGGCTTGTGGACGGACGAAACAATGTTTTTCAAGGTAGAAAGTGAAGACACGGCCTGTGGGGAGCAAGACACGGCCACGTTCATGGCCCTGTCCTGAGCTGGAATTAATTAAATGAAGACACGACCTGGGGAAGTTAAGAGACGATCGTGTCTTAGCCTGTGTCTGTCTAGATTGTGTTTTCTCGACTTTAAAGGACTTGAAACACATGGTCAAGGGGGATCCGACATTCCAGACGCAAAAAAAATACATTGAGTTAGGGTTAGAGAACATGAGGAACATAAGGAGAACTCAATTATCTTCAAAATCGAGGAAATCAAGCGGGAGATTTGAGGATTCATCATGGGTCATCTTTCTCTTCCTAGGTTTTCGTCTAATCTTATTATTTCTCTCTCTAAGTATATGAACTAAACTTTTTGTGCATCTAGATACGATGAACCCTATACTATTTTGTGATTGATGGATTGTTATTCATTCAGTTATTTATGAAATTGAGATTCAATTATGATTGTTTATTGTTTAATTGTTGAGTTGATTATTGCGTGCCTTTCGATTCAACTACCGATTTGTGCATAGGTAATCGAGAGATTCCTTGTATGATAGATAACTCATAATTGAAAGGAGTTGCATGTAAATCTAGAGATAAGTCGACATAAATCCTCCGGATTAGGGTCAAACCTAATAGTGAAACTCACAGAACGATAAAGCAACGATAGATGTTTTAATTAGGAAGAGATTCTGGTTAATCAACCTAGTCATCAGACGTTAGCTAACTCTAGAAAGAGTTTGATATATCAAAGGAATTTCAACGGTCTAATTTACTGAATAATTGTTTGATTAACAAAATATTGTCACTGGTTCGGTCTAGAGGGATTCAGCGTCTAGGTGTTGCTTCCCATCAATTGCATCTACTCTTTTTTACTGCGTTGTGTTTGCTCTGGTTTGATATCTTTTTATTTATTTGTTCATTTGAATCGGTAATTCATAGGTTAGATAACAAAGTTGAGGTTAATAGCTAATAATCTTAGTCTCTATGGGATACGACATTCGGTACTCATCGGGTCACTTACTATAGTCGATAGGTGCACTTGCCTTTAGTCTGTAGGCATAGGCCAGGCAAATATCTAGTTTTTGGCGTCGTTGTCGGGGATGAACAACTATCAATGGCATGCAGCACGTTCCAAGCCATCAAAGCCAGTAAGAGTGTACGATGTAGATGCAGTGACAGCTCTAGCTATACAAGTGGAGGCTTTGAGTAAAAAGATGGAAAGGCTTTCTGTAGTGTGACAATCGGCTCAAGTTGCATGTTGTGAAGTATGTAGGCATAGGCCAGACGAATATTAAGTTTTTTGCGCCGTTGTCGGGGACTTAGGATATTAGGAAGGCTAATTCTTTATTAATCTAGTCGTTTACTTTTCGTGTTTATCTTATTTTGTTTCACTGTGTTTAAATTATTTTTGTCTTATCTTTCCTGGTTGTTTGACTTCAATCTATCTTTTCAAAATTATGTTCAGGTGTGTTGATGGTTAGTTTGCATATTTCTTTTTGTTTATGACCTGAGGAAATCATTTTGGTTTAGTTGAAGCAAACCCTAAGATCAAACGAACAACACTACAAAACCTTAGACATAGACTCAGACAAAGAGAAAACAAGATAGACAGGGAAAGGGAAGCAACAATGGAGGGTAATGATCAGGCTCAGAAAGAACAACCTTCTGGAAGGGTTGTTTAGGCAAATCCAGTATTTCAACCTATGACTATGTCAAATTGCATGGGACTGAATCTGTGAAGGACCAAGTCTAGTATTGTGAGGCCAGTTGTTACAACTAACAACTTCGAGATAAATCTGAACATTATTCAGATGTGCAGTAGTTCGTGCAGTTTGATGGGTTGCAGGATGAGGACCCAAATGCTCATTTGACCAACTTTTTGGAGATATGTAACACATTCAAGATTAACGGGGCCACCAATGATGTAATCAGATTGAGATTATTTCCATTCTCACTCAGAGCCAGAGCTAAACAGTGGTTACACTCACTACCTAGGGGATCTATTACTACTTGGGATCAGATGACAGAGAAACTCTTGTTGAAGTACTTTCGACCTGCAAATACTGTCAAGCTCAGGAATGACATATCCTCTTATGCACAGCTTGATTCAGAATCTCTCTATGACATATGGGAGAGGTTCAAAGAGTTGTTAAGGAGATCTCCACATCACAAGTTACCTACATGGCTACAGGTGCAGACTTTTTATAATGGGTTGAATCCAGAGACTAAACAAATGATTGATGCTGCAATATAAGGTACCTTTAATAATAAGACACCAGAGATGGCTCAGGATTTAATTGAAAAGATGGAAATGAACAACTACCAGTGGCATACAGCACGTTCCAAGCCATCGAAGCCAACATGGGTGTATGATGTAGATGCAGTGACAACTCTAGCTTTGCAAGTGGAGGCTTTGAGTAAAAAGATGGAAGAGCTTTTTGTAGTGCAACAACTGGCTCAAGTTGCATGTTGTGAAGTCTGTAGGCATAGGCCAGACGAATATCATGAGTGCACCAATTTCTAAACTTCAGAGTGTCATCGAGTCAACATTGTTCGCGAAGTGGGGACTTGGCATTTTGAGACATTTTCTTCAGGCCACGAGAGGTCATAAATTTCTCATAGTTTCTACTAACTACTTCACCAAGTGGATTGAGGTTGAGCCACTAGTAACAATCACATATAAGTGAATTGAAGAGATGGTATCAAATTTGACGCATCTGGTTGCCACGGGTTCTAGTTGCTGATCATGACAAGCAATTCGATTGTGATGCCTACAGCGGATTTTCGAATTACAAATTAAGTAACTAACCCCAAAATTAAGCAAACGGTTCATACATTAAGTAACTTCTTCAATTAAAAAAATAGTTTCTAATATTAGGAGAGATTTTTTTAATAACTTTCGTAATTAAGAAAAATAAAAAATTGTGTTAATTTTTTCCCACATTACTTAATATGGTCTTGTGTTACTTAATTATGTACCATGTTACTTAATTTTTTTTCGATGACTTAATATTAGCCTTTGTTACTTAATTTTAGATATGTTTACTTAATTTTACCTTGGGCTTGGTTACTTAATTATATCAGCCCCGTTACTTAATTTTGGGGTCGTTACTTAATTTTGATGCACTGTTACTTAATTTTGGGCTTGTTTACTTAATTGTGCGACCCTTTACTTAATACTCTTTTGGTTACTTAATATCAGTGGTTGTTACTTAATTTTAGAACTGATTACTTAATTTCAACTTGGGCCCCTTACTTAATTGTTGAAGCTCAGTTACTTAATTTTAGGCATGGTTACTTAATTTTGATGCCCAGTTACTTAATTTAGAGGCTTGTTCGTTACTTAATTGTGTAATTGTTTACTTAATTTCAGTTTCTAGAAGATTATTTAATTATTTATGCCAGATTACTTAATTTTGGACATGATTACTTAATTTGTATCCAATTATTTAATATTAGGATGAGTTACTTAATTTTACAAGTGGTTACTTCATTTCATCTTGGGTCGGTTACTTAATTATTGAAGTCATGTTACTTAATTTCTAGGACGGTTACTTAATTTTGATGCCTCATTACTTAATTTTGGTCCAGGTTACTTAATTTTTGGCTCGTGACTTAATTTTTTTTGTTACTTATATCAGCAGACTTTACTTGATTATCGGACTGATTAATTAATTTGAACTGCTAGAAATTACTTAATTAGTGATATGTTACTTAATTTATGAGTGGTTACTTAATTTCAGTTTGGGCTTGTCACTTAATTATTGAATCTCAGTTACTTAATTTTGGCCACAGTTAATTTTGGCGCCCGTTACTTAATTTTTTGTTTACTTTATATCAACCAACATTACTTAATTGTCGGACTACTTACTTAATTTTAACTTCTAGAAGATTACTTAATTATTGATGTGTTACTTAATCTTATGAGTGATTACTTAATTTCATTTTGGCCCGTTACTTAATTATCGAAGCCCTGTTACTTAATTTTGGGAACGATTAATTAATTTGGACGCCTATTACTTCATTTTGATATCTTTTACTTAATTTTGGAGCATGTTACTTAATGTATTTTGGTTACTTAATATAAAAAATAGTTACTTAATTATAGTTTTAATTACTTAATTTCAGCTTCTAGAAGGTTACTAAATTATTAATGCCAGGTTACTTAATTTTGGGTACTGTTACTTAATTTTCATTCGGTTACTTAATATCAACCATTGTTACTTAATTATAGATGCAATTACTTAAGTTCAGTTTAGGCCCGGTTACTTAATTATTGAAACCGAGTACTTAATTTTGGGATCTGTTACTTAATTTTGATGCACCGTTACTTAATTTTGGGCCATGTTACTTAATTTTGGGCTCATTTACTTAATTTTTTTGGTAACTTAATTAACCGACTTCCATAACCAAGTAAGCATTTGACTACTAGAAGTTTGTATATTTTCTACACAGGAAAATCGTAGGCAAATGTGCATTTCTTGTCGACAAAGATTATTTGCTACAGAAAAAAAAAAACGTAAGACAAAATGTAGAGAATTCCAAGTAAGTAAATGTTATTGTCTACATTTTGCTACTTCGTGGATAAAGGTTGAACATTTGCCTACACTTTTTATCGTAGCTAAAAATCCCCAAGATAAAAATGATAACGTTTGTACATTAGTTTGAACTAAGTAACAAATAAAAGTTTGTTTTCCATCAACATAGAACTCTACACTAATATAATAGTCAAGGATAAAATCATGTCTCACTCTCTAACAATAACACATGAGATGGATTTTTGTGATCCTGCTAAGAACTAGATCGGCTTTATCTAATCAATATATATACTACATAGGTTGAATGTATTCAAGCACATTCTAAATTGAAAGATTTAAGTGGTTAGGATTAAGAATACTTTATTCTTAAACTAAAGTTCAATAAATAATAATTTTGTGTATTACACTATTTAATGTCTTTCAAGAATCAATAGAATTTAGTGTGTATGTTACTTAATGTTAATTAACATTTAGTGTGTACACCTATGAACACCTTTGTACAATTTTGAACACCTATATACACCTTTGATGACTTTTGAATACTTTTGAACACTTTTGTACACCTATGAACATCTTTGTGGTTATTATGAACACCTATGAACAACTTTGAACAACTTTGTACACCTTTGAATACCTTTGAACATCTTTGTATACATTTGAACACCTATGAACACTTTTGAACACCTATGTACACATTTGAAGACCTTTGTACACTTTTGAACACCTATAAACAACTTTGAACACCTATGTACACATTTGAAAACCTATGTACATCTTTGAACACCTTTGAGCACTTTTGAACACTTTTGTATACCTATGAACACTTTTGTACACCTTTGAACGCTTATGAACAACTTGAAACACCTATGTACACCTTTTCAAAATGTTGATACTATGTTTTAGTTGAACTTTCACAAACTTTTCCAAATGTTGATACTATGTTTTAATTGGACTTTTAAAGTTTTTTAATTGAACTTTCACAAGCTTTTCGACATACTTCTCAAGACCCAAAAAGATGACAGAGATCGTTGCCCTCATTTTCTATAGGCATAGCACATGTATATGCCATTTGATTTGTCTACGACTCATGATGATATCAACTACACAACTTCAAGTTATTTGACTTCTTTTGCAATGCCTTACAAGACAACTAAATCTTTGTGATCTTTTTGTTTGGTTATTTAGCTGAAATGAATTGCTTAAACTAGTTGCCCTTTTAACCAATAAGGCTCACATTTAATTACTTAAACTAGTTTCAAGTTGTTCCTTCAAAGTGAATTTTAATAAGGCGTTTACATAAATATCGATACCAAAAATTGATCTTACTGGTTCACCAAGCAAATTTTTAATGTTTTCGCAGATTTTTTGAAATTACACGCGTGTCCACTAAATTTTCTAAATTATATTTTTGCATATTTGTTTAGGTTTTTTCTAAAATCTGTCTATATTTCAGACTTTTTTAACACTTTTTTAGAACTTGTTTATACGTTGTTTATATCTATTTATATGTTGTTTATATATAATATATATACAACATATATATAACATGTATACAATATATAGATAACATATAAATAACATGTAACAAATATAAACAACATATATACAATATATAATATATACAATATATAGATAGCATATAAATAAATATAAACAACATATATACAATATATAAACAAGAATCTGTAAATTTGAAAATACATATTTGGGAATTTGAAAAAACATATTTGAAAATCTGAAAAATATTGAAATATAAATTTGTAATATGCAAAAACTGTCCATACGGAATAAATATTGTAAAATATTGTAAGTGTATAGTATAATTACCACAATTTTAATTGAATGAATTAATTTAGATCGCTTTAAAGTTGTTAAAAATGATCGAAGTGATTTAAGAAATTGCAGAGGAAATATCAGCCGCTCAAAAGATTTCCTCCATGTTTGCACTTTTTGTTTCCTTTAATACTAACAATTTATGCCCATCTTTTTAATAACTAAATAAATATCAGTCAAAATATGCACTTCCAACCATCATAATCAACAAGCATACGAATTCAATCTTCAAATTCATCCATGGATAGAGACTGTCCAAAACGAGCTGAAACGGGCATTGCACTTGCATCCAAAACTTCAGCCTTGATCTTCTCCTTGCTTACAAAAAGGAATAGCACGTGATTCTAAAAGCACGAGGAAATTCATGTTACAATTCAGCCTTGTTAAAAATCGGGAGGAAATTCATAATGACAATGCAACAATACAAAAACAAGTAATTACTTGAACAGGGTGCAAGCCACCTTTAAGGTTACCAACTCCCTCCACTGTAATCACGTGCATCCCTTCCACAGAATATAAGGGAGCCAAGCATGCTTTTACAGCATAATGCCTGAGAAGAAAAGATTTCGAGGTTAAATCGTTGAGCATATCCTTAAGTTAAACTGAAACACATGGAACCAAGTCTGTGTAATAAAAAATGGCAAGAGTGAAAGAAACACACAGATTTCTTCAATGTGAAACCATGACAGTGCAAGCTCCACAACCACCTTCACCACATCCTAGCTTTGTCCGGGTCAGACCAATTTCTGTATTACCCAAAAGATGAAAAACCGTCAAAAATAATTTCTGGCGCACTAAGAACACAGTTATTTCGAGTCCAACCAAGCAGAAAGGTAACCGAATCAGAACAAACACATAAATTTAGTTGCAGTACAATCACTTTGGAAGATAAAACTTAACAACCAAACTTAACGCAAACTTCATCACTCAAGAGCTCGAATCACATGTTGGCAAAACAGTTAAAATTCAAAGAGTAAGAAGTTAACATTGTCTGAGACAATAAAATGAAGCAAATAACTACTAAGAAACCAAAAATAATTGACTAAATCAGTTGAAATTCAAAAAAAAAAAAAATCCAATTCCTTCTATCTTCTCAATCAAGCACCTCAGGTTCCATAATCAAATTACAGAACTTATACTTCATATCACCTTGATCAAACCCATTATGAAACTCACAAGCTAACAAGGTGATTCAAATCATAAATAGATAAACCAGAAACTAAGCTAATTTATCGACAATGGAGTCCAACCTTACCGTCACTACATTTCACAAGTATTTTTCAAGAAAAAAAAAAGCTAAACCCAGATACTCTCTCCCTTCAATTTAACTAATTACCTCTCAGAAACAGAAAAAAAAAACCCTGCATTCCGGAGAATTGAACCAATACCTTTAAGATACTCGAGAAGAGTCATGTGTGCACCACCAGGTCTCTGAAATAAGTAAAAACAGACTTTCAGAAGCACAAGAATGCGAAAGCACATGAAAACAGCAAAAATGATACATCCAAATGAGAGAATAAAAGAGCCAATAGATACACAATTGAATAACAATGGTATCTTAAACTAAACACGAATTGTAAAAAGTGCAGAGAAGTGTTTTTTTTTCTGTTTTGTAAAAGAATGAACAGACATCCATTGCCAAGGAGAATATCCCTGCCTAAACAACTACGCAAGGCATTTCAAGAGTAGCTATTTGTGATCCAAATGAAAATTGCCCTTTTTGGTGAAGAGTCTCATAGTTCAGTTAATACATTTAATTTAACGCTATAAGGGAAAAAACACAGAGAATTCATTCAAATCATATATATTCTCAACAGAGTTTATTGGCGCCATCCACTTTGCAAATTTTCAACATTCTAATCACAGTGAAATAAAATAACAAATAAGATTTCATCACCTTCTTTCCTCTAATGACTGCCCCTGTCTCCCCTTGATCACCATATATTTTGTGCAACCAAGGTATAATCCAGTTGGAGCAAGAGATCCAGGTTCATTGAAGTCATTCATTATGCCAGTAACTTCTTCAGCCTTCAACTGAAACAGCAACACAAAAGACAGTGAGCAGAAGTTGATAAAAAGGAAACACAGCACATTACATATCAGTGGTAACAAGAAACAAAATTGTTTCAGTGGAAACAAAAATACAATTGTTATCCCTCTCTTTCGTTAAAACAAAGATCGAATCGTCTCATCTTTAATTCTCGTGATCAAGATCACCAGAAAGCAAAAATAATCATCCTAGTTGAAAAACCCCCGATCCCAGAAAAGCCTCATATGATTTTTCTAATCAACCAATAATCACACCAATCTGATCCAAAAGACAAAAACTTTACTCAAATAGAACCAAAACCCAATTCAATTAAACCAAAACGAATAAGAGATCAGCCACTTTCAACAACCAGATCAGTGTCAGTAACAAAACCAATCTAACTAACAATTCAAACCCTAGAACAAAACAAGAAAATTGAAGAGATGGGTAGTGCAGAACCTGACTGAAGGTGGCGCTCTGAGCCTAAACGCTGCCATCTCATCTTGACAGAGAAAGAGACACCGTCGACGGAGACGGAGCTGTAGAAAGGACAGAGACAGAGACAACGTCGACGGTGACATAAAGCGGGGCCGAGAGCGAAGACGGTGACAGAAAAGGAAACGTCGAGGGGACACAGAGCATTCAACAGAGCGGGGCGAGAGAGAGAGCGCTTCGACGGAGATAGTGATGCATACGGGTCTAAACGACAGCATTGAAGGGATGATTAGTGAAGCGGTGCGTTTTGAAGAGTATGACCGTTAGAGTCGACCGTTGTAGTTATTCTGTTTTTCTTTTTTAGCTTGTATTTCAATTCTGTTGAATTTCCTTTTGTCTTATTTCAATTCTGTTATAAAAATGGAGCGAGAGTAGCGAAGGGTGGTTATGGAGTCTGTTAGGCAAGTGGGTATATGTGAGGAAGGAATGATCGGGTTGAGGCTGGGGCAGATCACCAGAATTTTCTTCTTCACTCTTGTAACAGATGTTCTTGATGTTCATGTCCTCATTGAATATGATTCTCTCCCACTCCTAATCTCTTCTTTATTTGCATTTTGTTATCAACACCCATCAAATAGACAGGGACGAGAGAGAGAATGAGGGGTGGGGGAGATAAAGACCGACGGGAGAAGGTTGAAGTCGTCGAGAGATTGAGACGAAATTTAGGATTTTCAGAATTAGAAAAGTGATGGGGGAATCTAGACAGACGTTTTCTTGTGTAGGCTCAGCAAATTATTTTGTGCTCTAGCATTGTGTTCCTATCATTATAATATTTAATAGTTGAAATTGTTTATCTTTTATCCAACGGTCATAAAGTCCTCAATGAAGAATCCTAGGAGTCCTCAATGATTTGTAGTACCAGCCGAGCAGTGGCGACTGAATAGAAGTTCCGAAGGCAAACTGAAATCCGAAAGCACCTTAACCTTATTCAGTCGAACAAAGTTTCATTAGGTAATGCTGTTTCCTAATCAAATATCACATACAACATGACACACACCTTCTCTGGCCTCCATTTTTGTTTACAGATATGCTACCTAAATATTTTGCAACAAACTGTAGTTAACATTCCAAGATAAAAAAAAAGAAAGAAAGAAAAGCCGGCATACATCACGACCAACCATGCACTACATTGACTCGCTTGCGCTGGAAGAACCTCAAAAAAGTGATTGCAAGAAAAAGCTATTTAATATAAGTTCTCTTGTGAAAGAAAAAACCCATGAGTAGCACGGGCATTGAAAAAATTCCTGTGACATTTGGGTATCAGATATACATGCCACGCAAAGGTAAAATCCCACCACCTAAAGTTAGCCGATCCAGTGTAGTGCTAGTCATCAGGTTGAGTATGTTCTTGATTTCCCATTTTTCTGCCTGCAGATGGTATTAGATAGACAAGTTAGCAATAATCGAGGGTAAAGTGAAAATACAAATAACAAGAGAAGACTTTTTGATGAGATAAGCAACCTACCAAAATGCGTCCTTCTTCTCTTGTGCTAATAACTCTTCAAAGGAAATCTCTGCAGATTCATCATCCTTGCTATCGATGGGGTCTGCAGGCTTGGTTTCTGACTCCATACAGGCACTCAATTCAAGCATCTAGATGCAAAGAGAGATAGAACATCAGAATGATAAAAAATTTCACCAAATATTTGTTGCCAAGCAAAAAAACTAGCCCCTCATAAATTTCCATTCATTGCAGAAAGAGAAGGAAGAAAAAAAAATCATATGACTTTTAGTTTCTAATAAAGTATTTTAAAAATTATTGATAAAGAAAGAGTAAATAATAAAATGATCATTAGCACTAGCAGAGGCAAAAAGGAGTACCAGATCAAACACATAAGATACAACAACCTCAAATCAATTATTGTAGTATCAAAACATGAAATAATACCTTCTTGTATGCTGGTGAAAGTTTAAGCTGTTGTTGGAGCCAATTATATACAAACGCATCCTCTTCCAGTCTCTTTTGTTCTAGTTCTAGTTTGTATATCTGAAGATCAAAAGTACAAATACATATTTATTGGTAACTGACACAAATGACATCATCAAAACATCCCACCGTTAAGTTAACTAGGCAGGTGCTTACTTGTTGACGAACACGATCAATTGAAGACCTGTCTGCCTTGAACAGCAGAGCCTTTTTTATTGTGAACTTACGATTAATGACCTCAGACCTGAATCAAGAACAGATGAAGGACATGTCAAGTCCTAATAAGATGGTGATGGAAAAAAGAAATCCAGAGTTGACTCAAACCTCTAAATATTGTCAACTCCTAATTGGATTTTTAAAACACAGAGAGAGGGGGGAAGCGGGGAAGAGACCAATTAAACAATCCAATACTGTTCTATTCAGGAAACAATACAATTTCTAATATAACTCACATATGCCTCACTTTCTATATCACTCTGTTGTCATCTCAGACATAATAGATAATGGTAGAATTCATGTAATGTTCATTAACACATTCATAGAAAGGTTTTGCAGGATAAATGTGATGTGATAAGAAACTGCTTCATGAAGAAGCGAATGTTAACGAACAAAATCGACATGTAAACATACTTTTGCTGCAACTCATGCCTAGCCTTAATCAAGCAATTAGTGAATTCGCCAACCTGCATCATGAAAGCAGCAAAGAACTATTAAACCGAAAATTATGCAGAAGTAACAGCAATAAGTTATTTCATCAAACCATTCAGTTCAAACATACATTCTTTCTAAAAATAAACACGCTATCACTGGGACAAATACTCATATACTCATCAACCATTCAATTGGTCATCATGCCTGACACTTGCATGAAACTCTTCCAGGGCTAATAACTGGATAACCGATAACCAAACTATCATACTCCACTTGTAGATAAAAAGTAGAACGATCTATCACCTCAGATGCTGACCAGAACATAAATTATAATCTTGTATAGACTAATACAATGCCAGTAATATAATTCACTCATCATTTCTTTTAATCTTTCTCCTAGCTTGCAACTTCAGCAAGGGTGACAAAAGAACATTTTTCCATCCTCCTCAAAAGAAAAAGGTAGAAATTTGACGATTTGGTGCAATAGCTTGCTCGCATATAACTTAAAAGTGCACGCTTACGCCAACAGGCAACGAATTCCTTGCAAAAGAGTGAACCTGATTTCTTTATTCATTCCAATAATACACAACTTAGTTGTAAACTAAACAGAACTCCAATCACAGACTGAAAAGAAAAAGGAACTTCAAATCAAATAAGAAATGATAATAGGAAATAAACTTCAATATCACATAATAAATTCAAAATGCTATCTAGTTATCATAGTTAACAAGAAAATATAACAAAACAAGACACAGAATAACCTCCAAATTTCAAAAGAGCCAACCTCAGCAAGTGTTAATCCCTTGCTTTCATTAAACTTCACAAGTTGGTCGTACTGCTGCTTGATCTTCTTCTGTGTGGCACTACTCGTAGATGTGAACGGGTACAAACAAAATAGCTCCGGCTTGCCCCGGCCCGAACCCGAATCCGAAAAAGAACCCTCCTTTTCTCTCTCCTCTAAACCCTTCTCATTCTCATTCTCTTCCTCACTCTTCAAATCCAACTTTTTCTTCTTCCCTCTCTTCTTCTTCTTCACTTTCCGAGACCCATCCCCACCCGACCCATCAGCCGAGCCGGCCTTAACCGGGTCATTCTCGAACAAAGCTTCCCATTTTGGAGAATCAGAGGGCAAAATGTCGAGAAGCAGCGAGTGGGCAAGCCGGGTCGGGTCATTTTCTCGGGTTTTATTGGATTCATCGATTAACTTGGAGAGGGAAGGATTAATGGGAGATGATGAAACATGGTGAGACGAGTTTACACGGCGGGATTTATGGAGGGTTCTATAGAGGAGGTAGAAGGAGAGAGAGAAGGTGAAAAGGAAGAAGAGGAAAGGAGAGAACATTTGGGTTTTTTGAGAAAATGAAGAAAGATTGGAACTTTTCTCAGAGTTTTTTTATTTGCTTGAAATTGAAAATGGGTTGTGTTTGTGTTGGTGTGAACAGAAAGTTAAGAAGGAAAGATTGAATAGAGTGGAGTTGAGGAACTAGTTTGAGCCCAAACAACAGCCGCCACTGATACGCGTCATGTCCAGAGAGAGAGAGTGGAGGCAAGTTTCTATTCCTACTATTTGGATGACTTGTGTTTCTTTACGCTCCATTTCTGATCCCTTTTTTTTCTCTGGGTGTGTGTGTGTGTGTGTGTGTGAGAGAGAGAGAGCAATTTTGTGTTGTAGTGTGATTTGGTGGTGATCTTAGAGCATATTTAATGTACCACTAAATTTTTAAATTTAATGTAGTTTTTACACTATTTTATTTTAATGTATAACTAAAACACTAAATTTATTTGGTATAATAAATAATATTATACTAAATATGGTGTAATATTATTTATTGTACCATTTTTATACTATTTTTTATTTTTATTTAATAACAACATTATTTTTAATAATTTTTTTAAATTTTATTAGTTGTTTTTATTGAATAATTATTATAAATTGGTTATAATAATATTTTTGCTCCTTGTTTATTTTTTATTATATATTATATTTTTACTTTAAATTTTAAATTTAATATTACTAAATTAAAATTTATTTATAATATAATTTAAATATAATTTATGATGCTTATTTTAATAATAAAAAAATTAAATACATTTCTAACCCATATAAGACATTCACTTGCAAAAATTTTTTTTGGGTTAGTTTTGTAACAATCGTGTATTTGATTGAAGGTAGATAGATTTTTTTGTAGAGCATGTGAAAAACAAGAGAGGTTGCTAATAAGCCTAGGAAAACTAGTGTTGGTTTTCTTGTTTTGTCCATAAAACAAGGTGTACGGTTTTTTAGTTAATCCCGTAAAAACTAGTGTTTTAGTTTGCTAGTTAATCCCGCAAAAACTAGTGGCTTGGTTTTCTTGTTTCGTCCTTAAAACAAGGTACAACGGTTTTCTTGTTAATCCCATAAAAACAAAGTGTTACGATTTGTTTGTATATCTCACAAAAACAAGTTGTTGTAAACGGTTTTCCTACATCCAGAAGTGAGGAGATATTTGATTGAATTCTCTAGTGAATCTAGAAGAGTAGATGTAGGTTAAGAGGACTGAACCACTATAAATATCGGGTTTTGATTTCTCTCTCTCTTATTCTCCTTTACTTTCTTTATTTGATTTTCATTTGCATTTGATTTACTATTAAGTGAGTGGATTGGATTCTTAAAGTTTCCACATTTGATTTTAATTTTGATTTAAAAAAACTTTATTATTTACTTTAATTTGTAAAAGATTTTCAACAAAATTTTTAACTTGTTAAAAAATCTAATTCACCACTCTTTCAAATTGTCATTTTCACTGCATACTTAAGATTTTCTCGGTTTGCGATGAGGATTTAGGCGTATTAGAGGGTCAAGAAAAGCAGCAGTTTTGATAATCTGGTATACTTGCTACAACGAACAGTTTATAATCCAGTACTGCCCAAAATAAGGGTTCAATTCAGATTGTTAGTATCTTAAAGGCAAAAGGTATTAGCCTACAATGCTCCTATTCAATAGCATACTTCATGGGATACATTTTGGGTAGTTGCAGGGATTATGATCTCTGTTGTCAGAATATCTATTAGAAAACCAATCCTCCGTTTAAAATAAATTATTTTATTTAGTATGTTACTACTTAAAATATAAAATTTAATTACAGTTTTCATAATTATATTTAAAAAATAAAAAATTTATTTCAATCTATTTCTTAATATAACCTTTATTATAATAACTTATGTAAAATGTAATTTTTATTTATTTTTTAATCATATTCCATTGATAAATTTATTTAACATGAAATATGAAATAATTGTCAAGATATTTTTTTTGCCAGCAATTGTCAAGATATGACAAAGTAAAAAAAAATTATGATCTTGAAGCCTTACGAAATCACACACCAAAAAATTAGTATTCACATTGCATCTCCTGCATTTGTCAATTGTCTCTGAATCTTTTGAGCATTATAAACCAAAGTGGTTATATGCCAAAACCACATGACTAAAACAAGTTTTCTTACAAAATGGAATAAGAGTTTGCTATTATATTGGGAGTTATAAACAATCCATGCCTCATTTAAGAATGAAAAAGACAAGCAAAATCAGTGACGCATAATCCTGCATTTGGTGCGAACACAGAAAATATTTTTTACTGCAGATTCTTTTTATACATGATGGATGCATAATCCTGGATTAAACTACTAGGAAGTCAGCTCTAACAAAGACATGATATGTTGGTTTCATTTCAAAATGTTTCTAGATGAATGGAGGATAATTTTCGTATAAGCTATAAAGAGAAGGATTATTATTGGTATGTAAATTTTTTTGCCGAATCATCTGAAAATCCCACTTATTTTGACGAAAATTGACTTAGTTATATTCAATTCCACATAATTCAATTATACGAATTGAATTCTTTATTTTTTGTCTTACAAACATAAAAATTTGGAATTGCAAATGAATTCTGCAAATTTTGTGGAATTCATTTGTTCCAAACAGGGAGTAAATGAACATATTTCACTAGTGCCAAAAAAGAACATATTTCATATTGAACCATCATCAAAAAAAATATTTCATATTGGACAAATTTAATCATAATTTTAGATTGGGTTAATTAATACATATCCCAAATAATGTAATCTCTAAACTTTGTAAAAATTTTCAAAAGAAAACTTTGTAGTCACACATCACAAAATTGGGCCAAGTGATTGCATAACTTGAGATTACAGCAAGCGTCACCAGCTTGGTTTTTGGCCTTTTTAAGTTTTGACAATTTTGGAAAATTCAATTACATCAAAAAAAATTAATTAGGTACTGTCCAATGTTGTAATACAAATCTCTGCTGTTTAACAGGTAAAATCAACTTAAAACTAACAGTCCTACCACTAAACCAACAAGTTAGTGGTAACAACATATTGCTGGTTAATATTTTTAATTCATTGGTAATAAATCAATGAAAAAAATGATAACTTCATGCCAATACTAAAGACGTCACATTGAAATGAGAAGCAGCATCAAACTGAAGAATACATGGTTATCATTTCCTCAAACCTCAATATACTTTCCTACAAGAGCAATAAAGCAATTGCTTCCCAGGAAATTACAGAATGGAAAACATATGTAAGATTACAGGAAACCAGAGGCTTTACTTAAACTGACATCTGAACTGAGATATTTGCACATGGACTCGCATGACTTTCGTCTCACTGTGCTTCTACCAAACAGACCCTTCTTCTCCTCTTACTTAATACGGCACAAGCATTCAACAATGGCTAGCTATATACATTTAAGAGATTTTGAAATCTATATGGGGCTCCAACCAGATGGTGTGTTGTATATTTGCACAACTTCACCCTGGAAAGAGCCGAAACAAATAATCATGGTGGACTTAGACGTGGCTTACTTTACCAAAAAATTGTTGTACTGAAGATGATCTTGTAAGGAATTGGAAGAAAATCAATAAAGACTCTTCTTTATTTCCAATTACTTCATACGATGTAGATCATTAGCCACAAACAGCCTCCACGGCTAATTGCTTCATAATGCTTGGACATGGATCTCCTCCAAACATTTCAGGCGCAACTGTTACTGAGCACGAGTTCTGCCCTACGCAGAGCTGTAATGTTGATGTTGTAAATCAGAGCTCGCAAAATGATACAAAAAGCAGGCAAAACACGAAAAAAGAACGAGATAAAACAATGTAAATAGCAATAAGCTGTGCTGACATTCTAACTGCTCGAGTGACATAACTTGTTAAAAACATCATATGAGTGGAAGGCGTGGCAGCTTCCCTCACGGTATCTCCCACAAACTCCTTTCGGAGTTCCAAAGCTAGCAAACCTAATTGACGTTATCTTCTGACCAAGGCCACATGACAAATAAGCTTTAGGCCTGAGGGGCTTGTTGACTTTACCAGAGGCTTGCATTTGATAGTTCATCAAATTTGGCTGCCATTCATAAATATAAGCACATACACTATCTACTTCTCTTCTAACAAAAGAAATTTCATTCGGGTCTCCTCCCCATTCTTCAAACACAACCAACAAATTTCCTGTTGG